>JAPYYT010000208.1:0-176087 GCA_030522565.1 Ceratosolen corneri
ATAAAGCATTAAAGCATTGATACAATATGGATCAACAAATTAATTTTATTAAGCCTAATTGTATTGTTATTGTAAAATTACTTGTTTTATATTGATGCTATTAGTATTTTACTTGAGAACAATCTTACCCTTAAGCATTTTGACGGCAACGATGGTAGAAATGCCGAGTTTTCCAGAATTCGTCGTGGCTTTGACAACTTTCCCGAAGGCACCCTCGCCCAAAGTACTTCCCAGTGTCAGCTGCTCTCTAGGCAATTCCCAGGCACTGTCGAGTGGTAGTTCATATTCGGATATACTGCCGGAGCCGCTATTCTCTTCAGCCGTAACCGTCGACTTTTGCTTCTCTATTTTCACCACCGGCATCAGTAATGACTCTTGCACGTTTTGTGAGTTGACGAGATTCTGTTTCTCGACAATCACCTTCTTCGTCCACTGAGTAACAACCGCTGCCCTTGCAGTCTCGATAGCTAGAAGCTTCTTCATTTTCTCGCGCTTTAGGCGGTGGAAGATGTAAATAACTACGACGACCCCCACAGCAAAGAAAATAAACAATACGGTGGCAAGGATGTTCACCAAGACTGGATGAGGTCGCGCCGTTAATGGTATTCCTTGTTCCTCCATTGCTGTCGAAATTAACGCTTTATTTAGACTATTTATCAAATATTTATTTGTTTAAGGACTTGAAAAAAAAATATATATATATCAAACAATATGATACAGATAAAAATGTAAAATACTAGTTCTCTAATCATAATGACTATAAAATAATAATAAACTATTAAATTTTATCAATTGATTATTTTTCTTTTATAATACACATTGTAATTATTTGTTATATAATCAATCGAAAGAGGTAGATATATGATAAATTTTTAAGCGAATTTTTTTCTTCGTTACATCAAATAATTATTTATTTATTTACAAAAAGTTCCTTATTTATTTATCTATTTATCCATTTCGTATATACGCGCGCGCGCATGTGTGTGTGTGTGTGTGTGTGTGTGTGTGTGTGTGTGTGTGTGTGTGTGTGTGATTATGAAGCATAGGAGAATTTCATTTTCATTATAAAATAAAAGTAATCCATTTTATCAGTGGAATAATATACTTACATTCAATAACATGCAGATAAGCACTGCTAAACGTATCACCCAGGGCATTTTGGGCTATGCATGTGTACCACCCTTCATCTTTTTCCGTAACATTAAATATTTCTAATACTTCTGGATTTAATTCGCCGCCCGCCTGCGAAGGGATAATTCATTGAATTTCGAGAATTTCAATTAATATAATTTACTCATAAGAGATATAGAATATAGAAAAACCAAGATAAAGTATATTGAAATTATTGTAGACTGATTCGCAAAGATTTAAGATTCAGAAATACAAAATGATAATGAAAACAAAAAGTAAATATAAAATTAGCAAAGTAAAGAAAAGTATTAATTGAACAAATGGTTAACAAACATGTAAAAGTACATAGAAAATTAAGTACAATGACAAGAAGTAAAGTTAGTAAACAAAGTCTTTTTCAATTGCATAATATATAATTGAATATTTTTACACATTTTTGTTAGAGATTGTGTTTTTCGAATAGAAAAATAGAAGGTGCATAAAAGTAGTTCAACGCGTAGTACATAAAAAAAACGTCCCCACCTTAACCTCGACCCTTAAGCTTTCATTGGTCTGGTTGACTGTTTCGAAGGAAATGTGATAGCCGTGATACCACTCGAGATGCCTATGCGTGTCTGACAAAACGACGCAGGTGAAATTCACATTACTGCCAATCGACACTGTTACATTTGCCGGCGCCTTTGTTAAGATTGGTCTTGCTTGTACACTTTCTAAATGGAGAAAAGAGCCCAACACCAATATTTTTATTCTTTAAACATAAATTAAACACATAATATCGATTTGGATAAAGGTTATTGAATTTTTAAGCTGCAGCTTTAAGGCTTTAATGCTTGTATTGCGAAAGTTCAATATTGCACTTAATATCAGATTACCCAAGAATTAGGATAAATGTGATTAATGGTTGGCAAAAACTTTACTAAGCATGTAGAAGCAAATTGTGTGAAAATCCAATATAATTCTAAGACGTGATAAATAAGGAGATCCAGTCGTATATACGTATTTTAGAAATGAATACAAATTTATGAGATTGAGCATGAAAAACTGAGGCAAAGTAAAAGAGAAATATATATATTAAATTATTATAGCTACAATTTTTTTTCTTGATTAATATACAATACAGAAGTACATTAAAAAAAAAAGTATATATATATATATATATATGTGTGTGTATAAAGAAAAAGTTTAATCTGCTAGGAGACCAACACCAGAGCTCCGAAATAAACCATGGGACCATATGCACACAGATTTATGAGTACGCCTTGTTCATAAAAATACAAATAAACGCGAGCGAGTGCGAAGAAACGCCTGTCGACATCGCCAGGTGTTTTGACGTCGTGCTCGTGCTCTAACCCACGATATCCCCAGCAGAATTTCTCAACTACGTGTGATTCGAAATTTTACATGCTTGCCGCCAAACAATGTCATATTTAGTTTTTCATAAATGCATGGCCTTGTATTAAAATATGGATTTACAATCCGTTTCTAAACAACTAATCGCTTATTGCAAATGCACATATCTACGTAATTTTGTGAATAATCATCGTTGGCCAACGATTTGACCGAGCATGTGCATGAAATCATTTCACTTCTAACAAGTAAGCGTACTTGTTCATTCTAATTCATTAATTCGCTCTACAATGAAATTTTACTCAACGATAGTCAACCCTAGTATTTTCCAAAAAAAAAAAAAAAAAAAAAAACCCAGATATTTATATTTATTAAATAAGTGTGATTTTAATTTTATAATTTCACAGCAAGCAAATGTAAAAGCTTGCCTTACTATTATTACCTTACCATTGCCTTAAGAGAAATAGATACGTATATAGCGGATCGGTTCTAAAAAAAATTATCAATATTTATTTGCTTAACGTGTTAACAATTCTTGAATGAGCACTCAATATATTGAATACAAATTTTTGACGCCAGCTTTAAGATTTAAATTGCATTTTAATTTTTTTTTTTTTTTATTAAATTAAAATTGCATTGAATTTGATTAATCGATTGATGATTGTTGAATTGGAAATTCAACAATTCTCAAAGAAATCTGAAAATGTAATTCAGAGCTCGCTATCCGAAAGTTTTCACGCCCGTATCCAAAAGACTAAGAGGATAATATTTCGTACAAATTATCATTATCGGCAACAAATGTCTGCTGGGAAGTTATCGAGCGTTTCGAAGGTGCTACCTGAAGCTCGGTGCCGTTCGGCGTGACCTCATCGCCGGGATATTTGTCGACCTTGAGCCACCTCATGTACGGCTCGAGATCCGAAACGATGGGACACGTGAAACTAGCTGTGCGGTTTACCAAAACGGTTATGTTCTTTGGAAAGCCCACGTTGATGTACGGCTTGTGCGGAAAGCGCTCTAGGCTCGGAAAGTTGCATTATTTGCGCATTACTTTGAGTCATATCATTAAAGGGCGGAAGAGAAGGGGGTTTACCGAGTATGAAAATCTAGAGGGGACCTAATTAATGGCTAGAAATTGGTAAATAAGTTGTTGTGACTTTGAATAATAGTGAGTATGCATTTTCAAGAATCCTTGGATCATCCATTTTGCTTTTGGCACGCTAATTTTAGGGATTTTGAACCGCAATTTAACATAGTTGTTTAAAGGATCGATGAGAAATAAAGTCGGCGTATATGAAATTGAGAGATGTGCAATTCGAATGAAAATTCTAATTTTACAAATTAACATACAGCAGGGTAGGACGTAACTTGATATCTACAAGAACAAACCTCGTTTGTTTGAAGGTATTTGAAATAATTGAGAAGTGCTTATTTACCAATTACTATAATCGCTAAAATATGTATTGTCCATTTGAATAATTTGTTATAAATTGAGCACTCGTTGACAATGAGAGATCAAATACGCATTAATCAATTAACGGAATTAAACGCTGCTTATTTTTTTTTATTTTTTATTTTTTTTTATTTTTTTGCTTACTACTTGTAACAGAAAACATTACTTATATTATAAAAAAATAAAAAATAAAAAATAAAAAATAAAAAATAAAAAATAATAAAAAAAATAAAAAAACGAGCAAATCTTCCCTGGAAGAATCAGGATTTTCATTTCTTTATAACTTACGTTAGATTAAAACCAGCTATGAATAGACTCACCTATGATATTTACTTTGAACGTATGATCGACGCAGCCCAAGTAATTGCACACGATGCAGGTGTAATTACCTCCGTCCTGTATGACGGTATCCTCGAGTCTCAATCCCCATTTATTAGTTACGACAACTCCAAGGGTACGTTTTGGCTCCTCGCCGTTTTTGAGCCAAGTGATATTTGGCTGTGGATTTCCGATAGCTGGGCACCTTAGTCTTAAGGAGTTGCCTGCGGGCCTTACCTCCGTCAGAGGTAACAAGTCCTTGAACGTTGGTGGCATCTCCGGTTGAGTGCGATTACGCTCACCTGCGGCCATGCTATCATTTCCTCCGCCATTTTGGTTCTGGTTTTGAGCTTGGTTTTCCGCGTCCGATGGCTCAAGGTGTAGCGCTCTCGTCTCCGGGAAATCTGCGTTTCATGTTTTATAAAATTTTATCGGGGGGTTCTTCGTCGTTTTTCTCGCATTTAAAAGAAAAAAAAAGAAAATTATCTTTTAGTTTTACAGCAAAACTAAATAACACAATGATTTTTGTTCACTTATACCGATTTAAAAAGTATTTTTTTTTTTATAAAAATTTCTTTCAGTGCATTTTTTTTTTATTGTCTTAAATTTACAATTGTTTTTTAAGTTTAAGTATTTGTAAATTATGATTAAAAAATGTACAAATTTTTTTAGAAAATTCCATTTAACACGAGGGCGTTTCAGTGGATTTAATTAATGGAGGTGCGCGATTCATGACTCAAGAAATTTAAAATATAAACTTTAGAATATTTATGAAAGTGGTTATTTTTTTTAGATCATCTTCTATGTATATTATTATATAAATATCAAGTATTTTATATTTATCTTTTACAAGACTAAATATGCCAATAAAAAATTTAATTTCTTAACGTTCATTTATTCTTGTAAACCATATATATATATATATATATATATATATATATATATATACACACATGTCTATACTATTTTTAAAACACGTACGTGCATACAACTTTGTTTTCGATTATTTTACTTTATTTATTTATTTATTATTTTTTTTTTTTCATAAAAAGAAATGATTTTTAAGTTTAATATTTAAATAGATTAAATCACAAATGTTTTATCGTTTATAAAACTTTTTCAAAAGCAAACTTTTATATAATCTATTTATATAATCTATAGTGCATTATATCACATATTTTTAAAAGTTCATAGCAATTTAATTTAAAAACAATAGAAAATTAAAAAATTAAACCATAGAAATATTTACATGATTTTTTTGTAATTAAATATTTTTATTTTCCTCCATAAAATAAAGGTTCGACAATCATATAGTAATATAAACTCAAACCGTTTATCTATCTGATATTATATTAATGATCTATATTGCGTACTTTCAATTATTTTACTTTAACTTATTTGTTATTATAATTTAGTATTCACATTTAAGCGCGATTTCTTCGTCGCGCCTACATTTACATTTATCTTAACAATGTTAATTGAAGAAGGTATATTAATCGTTGTTAATAAATATTATTAACACAACCACTGAATTTGAATGAGAGAAGTTCCTTGATTACTAATTTTATTCAAAATTTTGTATAAATTCGTTCATAATTTGTCGAATCTAGCGGCAAGACTGACAAGCAATAATTTTTTTCTCATTAACGCTTATTTTGGTCAAGCTAATATCCGTGTTGCGATGCGAGCAAGATTAAGACAGTTACATGAAGTTGATAAATGCGCATAAACTTAAGGTCCGGTAAGTTTTTAAACGTCTAATTTGATGTTACGCGGAATGCAGGTATATAATGTACCCCTGGAGTCGCCGAGCTCGAGTTCGTTGGTCTCGTCATCGGAGCGTACGGCCCCCAAGACCTTGCCAAGCTCGTCGCTGTCGTTCTCTCTGGGGAAGATATCATTGAGCTCGGATTCGACTTGTAGTTTGAGGTATCGCCATTCGGTACGGTCGACAAGGCAGGCGTAGGTACCAGCATCCTCCAGCTTCGTCATCTTAAAACGGATACGCTGCCTCTGGAGGCGGATGCGAGGCGTCGGGGCTCGAAAGGGCTCACCGTCTTTGTACCAAACGATGCTGCCATTAGAACTGTCGAACGCGCAGATGAGCGTCAGCCTATCACCACTTGTAACCGTTACATTTTCCCCGACGCTCGACTCGTCCGCTAAAACATGCATTAAAACTTTCTCTCATTGTGCACTTGTGTTTTAAGCATCTCTTTTAAATTGACAATTAATATATGGAGATGATATTTTATGCGCGTCAGAGCTGCTCAAGCCTCGTCGTGCTCGTTTAAAATGGAACGGACCTTATCCATTGGATACGTTAAATAGTTTTAGTAACTTTGGATGAGCTTTAGGGATAAAAAACTGAATCGAGCGTAAAAATGTAGACGAGCCAAAAGACGTAAAAATTATTAGCTCGATGAAAATATCTGCAAATATTTGCTTTTCAACGCACGAACAATTGAAATTACTAAGAATTAAAGCTTTATCTATTTAAGTAATATTTTATATTCTTGCTGTACTAAACTACGTACGAAGGAATAAATACGAAGTTACTATCGAAAGAAAGAGAAGAAGGGGAGAGGGGAGAGAATGTAGTAAGTAGGAAGGGACATAACAAAATACGAGATATGTTTGTCAACATATTTCCCAAATTTAGAAATTCAATTATTTTTAGATGTTTCTATTTCGAGCTGATAAAACAAGGTGCTTCTTGATCTTCACCAACTCGTTTGATGAACCCTACGCGACGTCTGAGCTTTAAAAAACAAGAGCAAGAGCCAGGAGACAGTGAAAATGGTGATATAGGGGAGAAATAGAAAGGCGCGGGGAAAGGAAGACGTAGAAGCGATGTACGCGGAACAAATCGGTCTAATTTGAAAAAGTCACGTGCGTGCTCTCTCATTAACTTAGCAGCACTCGGTGTAGGGATCGTGAGCTGGAAGTTAGCCAAAAACAAGTTATATCGACATATATTGCCGTCTCATTCTTTAATATGTCGCTATTCGCCTGTACTTGCTGCTTTCTTTTTGCCCGGGTACGTAATTTGGTTTGTGCGTGGTCGAGTAACTCAGAGTGACCATTTATTGAAGGTCGTGTGCCTTGCTTTTTATTTTAGTAAATTTCAGATTTCGTTCATTTTACAAGTGTACGATTAGAGAAACTCGGCTCTGCGATTTTGCACGTAAATTACATGAAGAGTTTAGGTAATGACGATAAATGATTGGCTTAATGAGCGTCAGGAATTGGAGTTTTAAGTTTCATCGTCCTTGCTATAACGGGCCATGGCTTCAAGAATCATTAAATACTTCTATCTTACTCGTTCGGCCCAATACAAAAGCACTGTTTACATTAAATTATAATGATTTTCACGTGCAATTTCTCGTGCATTTTATTTGTTTTGCCTAAAGAATTTTCTTTGGGCAGCCGCGCAATGCACTGGACAGCAGATGCACGGTTTCCGTTTATTGTGCTTAGCCTGTGCTCGATTCATTTAAATAAACCTCGGACTTTCTATTCTGACCCGGTCCTACTTCCATGAATTTGCACGTGTCCTTCACGTGTTGTCGCTTCGTTTCGCCGTTGCCGTTTACCCTCTGTTCCTTTTTCTTCTATTATTCTCTTTTCGTTGCTTTTTTCCTGCAACCCTTATTTGGAAGAGAAAAAATCTTAAACGAATACGCGCTTCGTTACTATCCCTTTCCCGTAGTTCTACAATTCTACTTACTTACGCTCGAAGTCACCGATTTTTTCTATAAATTTGTTTATTTAATTTGTAAAATTACTGTTAATTATGAGCATTGCAAACATAAATTATTATCATATACTTATTATGTATTCGCGTTGTCGTTCGAAAACGTAGCTTTAACTTTAAGATGTTTGAGATATTTGACAAAATCATTAGTATTGTTGCCCAAAAAAAAATTCTATGCAAGTATAATTTTTCAAAGATCGATTAAAGTATTTTAATTAGGGAGAATTTTAATCGACGCGACGGAGTACGCACCATTCGAATTGTGACATGGCGAATCGGCTGTGCTTGGATGAGATGGAGGAGGAAGATATACTAACAGTGTACTCCAATAAATCAATAGGTCTCTCGCTCTTCCTCGCTCTCGACCTGTTTGTTAAATAATAAAGCGGGTGTGTGTTTAGCATTGCTGGACCACAGGGCATTCAACGACCCGGCAATTGAACAATTGAGCCCAATCATAATAATACTCCTAGTTTAGCAAGAGCAGAGAGCGTATTTGGTCAGGCCACTAGGCGCGCGCGCGTCCCTCCATTCGTTCATACTCTTCGCGCAAGCGCGTGACCCTCGCCGTACGGCGCCATTGTGGGTCAGCCCGGGATATTTGAATGTTAATTACCCTCTTCCGATGTCTCTTTCTTCCAGAGGTACGACCCGGCCTCTTGACTTTCCTATTGCTTTTAGAAGACGACGCCGCGAACATCTCTACTATCGAGAGTCAAGCAGAACACCGATTATAATATAGAAGGAAAAACACTTCTTAGGTAACCGGAAGTGAGCGATCATAGCTTTGAAAAATACAGATTTTCCGATAGCCTAAGTAGATGAGGAAGTTATAGCGGGAAAATCTCTGGTGTTCTGCCCGACTGATTCTAAATGACAGTCTTCGCATATGCTCCATTCACAAATCTCAGATGCGGCGGGATCTGTGTGCCAGATGTGCCATCTCATACTGCCACACAATCTTCTCGGTCCTCTCCCCGCGACCTCTTGGCAACCCACGGAACGACTCGGTCGAATCTCGGTAGTCTCCGTCACATTCAATTACCAAAGCTCTGAGCTCATGAGACACCTTAGGTTAATTAACCGAGTCACAATACTTCGGCTAAGGAACGCGCGAATTTATTTAGCTGGTATTGTTGAAGAGACTGTAATTTTGCTATACTCGTTGGGCATGTAATTATACAATTGTTCGTATTAGCTGCACAAACCTGATCAAAATAAAATTTTAATGACTAGATAAATAGAATAATACGTTTGAAGTCTTAGATAAATTTTTTGAATTTTTAAAAAATCTTTGAGTGAAAATATGGATAGCACCGTCTGCTGATTCCTGAGCTCAAATGATCTCATCTTTCTCACTTCATCGGATGTTATGCTGTTTTATTTTTCTTGCTTTACAGACGCTACTTTTTAACGCCTTCTATTTGCTAAACTAGACCTTATAAATAGGACGTGTATATAATGATTTGTTTGCTTATCTAGGGGCCATACGTAATAACTTGCCGCCATGGTAGCTCCGTTAAATTAGTCCCTATGCCCCATTCTTTGGTATTTTGTTTAGGAGTAGAGATTGTGTATATAGACTCAACTCACCCAACCAAATCTGTCTTGTTTGACGTGCTTGTACATAATCGAGAGTGAAAACTATTACGATCCCCAGGATAAAACAGCACCTTGTTGGCATCCTGTTATGTACTAAGATATTTCCGCAACGCACCTTGTTACGGCTTTACCATGAATGAACTCTGAAAGAAAATATATCACATTGTATCATCGTTATTCCTTTCTTGCTCTTTAGACTTCACATTTATACATTTTATTATTAGAAAATTTCATTCCGTAATTGTGACTTTCTTAAAAACAGTAAGTATCTGTCGTTATATGATCAACGATTGTGAATTAAATTATTCGTTTCAATGATTTACTAGGAAAATTTTAACATTATGAAGCATAGATGCAAAATTAATACCTATATATATATATATATATATATATATATATATATAATCTTCAATACTAAATATATTGAACTTAAATAATATATATTAAAAATACATATAATTTTAAATTAAGTAAATAATTAATTTCTTTGTGTTTATACAGAAAAAAAGTTAATCAATTAAATTAGTAAGTATATGATTTTTCTGTTTTTTTCTGAAAGAAAATAAAAATGTTAATACTAAGTGATATATGCAATCAAGAATTGTAGGCTCATTCGTATGATTGCAAAAATAATTGATCGCCCAGGTACATTATAATACCTTTCCCGAGAAAAAATAAACAGAATCCTCGATTTCTGGTTTCTTTTTCCATCATTTCTTTGCTTTTTGTTGCGATGACGCTGCTCCAAATGCAGTTTCTGTAGTCGTACTTTGGCTTGGCGCCAAAACCAAAAAGGCATCCACCGATGACAGACTAATAATTTTAGATACTTTGCTATAAGCGTAGACGCTTTTTCATTTTTGCTACTCTATGTCCCCTTCTCACTCGAATCTATTCACCCAAGAATACGGACCATGAAATCTTGCTTCTCATGAATTTGTTTGCCTTCTCATACATGCAAAATGTTTTTTTTTCTCCTTATACAGTGCTCTGCATTTGTTGAACTTGGTTGGTTTTTACCTTGAATATCATAAAATTTGGTCTTCATGTACATTCCTAAATAATATTATATAAACTCTCATTAACTTCTTTCATACTTTCTCTTTTTTTTTTTTTTTTTTTTTTTTTTTTTTTTTTTTTTTTTTTTTTTTTTTTTTTTTTTTTTTTTTTTTTTTTTTTTTTTTTTTTTTTTTTTAAAATAAACGTTTCGGGGTATCTTTAAAAACGATTAAAATTGTATATTTACGAATTGTTATGTATATATAAAATTATAATTATTATTATGAACTATTTATAAACTATATATTATAATTTTGATTATTTAATTTATAAATAACAAGCAAATTTGTACATATTTTACAACAACATATTATTGAATTGTGCTAAATATTTAAACAAATAATTTTTTTTAAATTTAATAGAATATTTTTTATCAACAAATGTAAGTACTAGAAATAACTTTTTATTAAATGTTTAATATTTATTTAAACTAGTTGGAAAATGAGAAAGAAAGAGAGAGAGAGAGAGAGAAATACCGTTAATGTTAACTTATATGTTAACTTATACAGATAAACTAAAATTCTGCTGTAAATTATAAATATATTATCATTAAACCGAAGAAAAATTTTGTAAAATTGTATTTAAATAATTACATAGTAATTAAGTAATTAAGAAATTAGTCATGGTTATAGTTGATCAATTAATTTGTGTTTAATTTCAATGTATTTTTATAGTATATAATTTTCCTTTGGATAAAGAATTTTGGAGATCCTGTGATATAGTGTACATTAATTATAAATTTATTCCCACGTGATTTCAAAATTATCTATTCATTATGTATTCATTATTTTATTCATATTCATTATTTAAAAAAATTGAATTTTTGTAATGATTATTTCATATGAAGATGTAATTTAGAAACTTAAAAATTACTGCATAATAAGAATAAATCAGAGAGCTTAAAATAAAATTTACTTTCTTTGTCGGCTCGTTTTTAAGAGCAATATGATTTTTAAAAAAGAAAGTCTTTTTCATGGATTGAATAAAAGAGTCATCTAAAATTGACTTATTTGTTTGTTAACAATTTTTAATACTTAATCACGTGAAACGGACATTACTATATTGTTGTTTAAGTAATTATGTATATAATAATCTTAACTATGATATTCTATCGGGCTAATATTAAAACTCTGAAAATAAAATTTCTATTATATAATTATATATAAATTTATATTATATTTAAAATATACATTATATACAAATGTAAAATTTAATTAAAAAAATTTTTTGCATTATTTGCCTATCATTTGTATTACATTCAATAAAGTACTGTCCCTATATAATACTTCAAAATAATTTTTATAATTCGTACGTATTATAAAAGACTAGAAGTTGAGAATAATAAATTTATACCGAAATGTGCATTAACGAATTTTGAGTGCATAATTTTTACTATTTGCATATATCATAATAATAAAAGATCTAGCACAATAATATAAGTAGTATAATAATGATTTATACTTGTGTATCATATTGTAAAACGAGATAAATAATTGATCGTTATTTATGAGTTTATATTGATTGTAAAAAATGAAAAATACGATTTTATAAGTTATGAAAAAATAATAATAAAAACTGAATCTTTGTGCGTATAATTGAAGTATAATCGATGACGATTATGTTTAGAATTTGTATGTAATTAATTTATTATTCTTACTTGAAAAATGAATGGATTAATTACTTTAGCGCAAGAATGAAAAAAATTCATCGAAAAGTCACAAAGATATTAACTGATTGAGCCAATTCTTAGGTTAATCAGTGAGACTGTTTTTCTCGTGTCATCAATAAAGCGCATCATACTGAAGCGCTACAATTCTTGTACATAAAACTACACTTGCCCTTTTTATAATTGCCACGCAGATGTTTCATCGCATTAAAAAAAAAATAAAGGAAAAAAAAAAAAAAAAAAAACAAGAGGCAATGAATTATAACATGTCCTATGCTAATGAATTCCATGATAATTTATTAAAAAACATAAAAAAACATTCTATTGATTGAACGAATTATCTATTGACAAATATGAGCCTAACTTCCTTAGTTCAATTCTTAAT
This sequence comes from Ceratosolen corneri, assembly GCA_030522565.1. Lineage (NCBI taxonomy): Eukaryota > Metazoa > Arthropoda > Insecta > Hymenoptera > Agaonidae > Ceratosolen > Ceratosolen corneri. Next base: position 12,719 of record JAPYYT010000208.1, read on the forward strand.
CGCCTAAAGAACTTTCAATTGCTTTTGTAAAATATTTTACTCCAATATTAAGGGCACAATGATTAGTAGTTCGTACTTTAGTAGGCATTACATAGACTTCAAATATAAATGTTAAAGTAAATGCTACTTTGGATGACAAATGTTGTGGGTGCGCGGGGGGAGACTGAGATAAGCAATCAAAAAAAAAATTTGCCGTGCACCGTACAATTACGTCAAGGGAAGAAAGAAGCAATAAAATATAATGAGCGTTTGTAGAAGAAGCGAACGAGAATTCCTTAAATTCCGCAATTCCGCGCTGGCAAGTGGAGGCAAAACGCCGAGGCGAATATACGCGCGTGTGCTGCCGTTGACGAAACACTGTCTGCCCTAAACAACTCGTCGGTACTTTTCGTGTCTGATCGGCCTAATGAACAGTTTCCTGAAGAGAGCGACTCGAGATGTAGCTCAGACGCGGAGCGGCAGCGACAGTCGCTCGGCTGCTAGTTGAAGTTAAGTCCGGCACTCCTGGTCTGAATAGATGATGTAGGGAGTTCTGGATTCGTTTTCCGCGTTTCTACCGTCAACTTCTTGGATGTCTTTGGGTTCTCTACCGTTTCCCACTAGCTTCATTGAAGTATTATGGAAACGTCGTGAGCGTGAGATCTAATGCACGCTTCGAAGAAATAAATGTTTCTGCGATACAACGATCTATTATATCGGGTGCTATTTTTCTAAGCAGCTTGGCAAAGAAGAAAGGCAAGGAAGACTTATTATCGAACTGGCCGGACAATGAAAAATTCCGATCTCCGAGAAACAATGAGTCGACTTGCCAGTGAATATTTTCTCGGATCTAAAATGCCAAGGAAATGACCCATTTTGTCAAGCCTGCGATTTTGTCCTTATTAACTGTCGGAGCAACGACGCTCACGTTTAATGGAAGGGACAATTCATTAGCAATATGAATCATTCAATTCTACTATCAGCTGATTTATTACTTATTAATGACGAATCAATATTTCAAAAAAGACCACTTGGTTCTATGGTAAATACGGCGACTATTTAAACATAATAATATTATATATATATATATATATATATATATATATATATATATGTATATAATATATGTATATAATATAATATATGTAATAAAGAGCGTTAGATTGGCATAAATAAATAGTGGTTCAGGCGCACGAGCCAATACTAAAACAGAGTGGAGTTGAGATATTGAAATTCTCAATGAGCCCCTATACGGCTCAAGTCATTAGATAATAGAATTAAAATTAACGAATGCAAGTAGCCCGCTTCTTACTATATAATGCATGCAAACATTTTCTAAAACGAATACGATCCGCAAGCAAAAAGTGAAACTATAATGATTATCACGATAATGATTATCATTTTATCGCTCCGATTTTTTAAACTTCACTCGCAATAAAAATGAAGGCGATGATGCAAATATTTTCAAGTTAGTTGCTGAAATAACTAGGGAAAAGCCAACGAAAAAAAAAAAAAAAAAAAAAAAAAAAAAAATAAAAATTAAATAAAAACCCGTATGGAAAATTAAGCTTTGTGCTTAAAATGTAATATAGTTAAGAGCTAGTAGTGAGAATCGCATACTACTCTGTGCTGTTTTTTTTTAGTGCAAGATTGGCTCAATTGCCTTAACGATATATGCGGAACACTGCGCGATTAGCTAGGCGAAACAGACGGCCAATCCGCGATTATATAAACCAAAATCTCGATAAGTATAAACCTGCTAATTATTTACAATGAGCATTAATTTTGTCTTAATTTTTCGTTCATTAATTAATTCGTTCCATTTTATTATATTAATTGCATATACGTATACTACTCGATTTTTATTAATTAGAACAGCTGTATATTGAGCCCTGGAATTCATTGTCTATAAATGATTTATTATTAAATATAAAGCTCAATGATTGAGAATTTGTTTCATTTCCAATGTTCTTACATCACGATATTACAGACATTTTCAATTCAAATAAGTTGAATTATATTTTCGCATTTTTTTTAAATAAAAAGTTTTAAATAAATCCAATTATACCTTTATTATAAAAATAAACATGGAGCAAGTGTATGATATATAAAGTAGAAGTTACTTCTCACTATTAATTCGAGTGGAGCCATAGGAATTTTTCTCTACATATGCTCGTAACTATTTTTATTTCCAAGTTACAGTAATAAATTTAAGGAAAAATTTGTGTTTAGAAAAAATTTTAATTAACTGCGATTAACTACAAAATTATTCCTAAACAATGCACTATTAAATGCGTTACTTTGACGGTGTTATCTAAAAAGTATAGCGTATTTTTCGAAGCTATACAAAGGTAACAATAATAAATACAATATTTAAATTGCGCAAGATATTTGCATCTATCAAGAAAAGTGCATATATTACTGGTATCTTTGCAATTAACAAAATTGTTTATAAAATTAGACACATTTTTTTATAATATTTTATAGGTTTACTATTAATTGTGTACTTGGCTTGAGTTTTTAAGTAATCGTTTTTATATTTATTAATATACATATATAATCATAGTGACGAGGTCATAATATTATAAGCACAAGTCTGTACAAATTGGCGTAATGAGGACAATGAGACCGAGTGATTGGCGAGTCTCCCTCCTAATCTCTACCTTTCCTGCCTTAGTAAAGACACTTTCAAAAATGCAAATTCGATTTTATTACATATAAAATGACGGCTTGTGTATAATTTTTGAGACATTAAATATTATACTTTCCTTCCATTCAGGTACAATAAATAAAAATTGAAATGTACTTATATATAAATATTTATAGTTATTCTCACGGTACCGTCAGATCTCCGTAAAAAGATAAATAGGGAGAGAAGCTTAAAAATATACCCACGGCATTAGATATTTAAGCCAAGACATCATGTAGAAAATTACGATTTGTCGTAGAGAATATGGCACTAATTCGAAATGACTCTTATAAAAGATAAAAAATCGATAAATACAATTTGTTTTATAAGTAAGTAGCTCGTTGCTAAAAATGCAACGAAGGGAGGGGAAAAAATGATTGAAATTTTTCGCATTACCTTTAAACGTGATTTTGTAAATGTTCTGCGGTTTGTAATGAGAAAAGTCAAAAAGCCGAGCCTTAGCACCTCCTACAATTAGCTTTCACGAGCAAATCATTGATCCGAGAGGCGCGTAAAACATCATTAAATACGGAAGTTGGCGGGGGCTAAAATTGGCCTGCGACTTGAGATCGTTATTATTAATGGATTAGGCCAAAATCTTTCCACAATCTTTTATTTTTTAATGAAATGTAAAGCATGGCGTGAATTGAATGCTTTTACGCGGGACTCCGGACGTCATTGCGTCCGAGCTGCGCTCGGGAGTTTGGAGCGTCACTCGATCCTCCGGATGAGACATGCGGTAGCCGTAGGCGGTCGATTGAATTAATACGACCAAGAACAGACGCTTTCGCTTATGGTTTTCGTTTCATTAAAAGCTTCGAACGTCTTGTGATTGTGTTCTAGGCGAGACGATTGCTTGACCGGGCCAATCGACGCTCGCGCTTTGTTACTCGTCTCTCCGATGATAATTCGAACTGCGAAACTCCCGAGGAAGCTTCCAAGCAAAAACCCGTTGGTTGCGCATGCGTAAAAACGGAGACTAAGCCAAGTGCATTCGCGTCGAGAGCTTGACTCCGTTGCCAGATGGGTTTTCAAGAAAAAAAACGAGGTGGTGATCGATTGAATTTTGGCTCTCGCGAAAACGTAAGATTTCAATTTTCAAATAGCTTCTTATGCTGTGTTGATATATCTCTGATGTATCGTGGTACCGCTTTGATAATTCTCCGATAGTATTTACATAATTGGTTGGTTTGCGAACCCAGCCAAAGCATTGATCAAAGCTAAATGAACATCTTTGCCATGGCTTGCGTATTAAAACGACGCACGCAATTAATATACATTATAATGAATAAAAATTGTTTCAAGTGCATATAGAGTAATATGACTTTGAGTAGTAATATTCGCGCATTAGAGGGAAAGAAAAAAATTTTCTAAAACAGAACGTTGCATTGAAATAAATTTAGAAAATAATGGAAAATCTTGTAATAACTGGTGCCACCTTCTCTAACTACTTTTATATATGGTAATTAAATAGACCGCAAGAGCAAACCCTTAAAAATATATATTTAAACTGCAAAAAGTATTTCTAGTAATTCTAAATTATTTAAAACTAATAGTTTTAACGGTAAATTTATTATATATATATATATATATATATATATTAATGATATTAAATGTTATTGATATGCGCCTGCAACGCACGATTGCATATTATATTTTGATAAATTGCACAATTTGCTGATTCAGCTGATAAATTTGGAGTTTGACAAACGTACACAGAGACTAAACGGATAAATTTAAAGGTACATGTGCAAATACGGGTAAGACCTTTACAGGCCAGTTTTTATGCCGAATCGTCGTCACATCAGGAAGAATTACCCAAGCTTTTTACGGACAATATGCCCCCGGAGATCGGACACAATCTGAGCCTCAGAGACGAAGAACGGGAGCGACGCATTGGTTTGGCTCAAAACACAGGGAAAGACAAAGCTTCATTGTGTGGCATGAGACCGTAGTCGATGGCGTTTGTGCCTTATGTACCCGGACTTGCTATGAAGAACCATTCAATTCGATTTTATGGCATAAACGTAAAGTTATTCTTTCGGGCGATCGATTTTTATTATTTCTCTTTCCTTATCGTCGAATGTCTGCTTTTACTCGTGTTGAGAGCTAAATTTTTTAATGCTGACTCGTACGTCTTGTGCATGAGACTCAACTAATTTCTCACGAGTGCAAGCCAACGATTGAAAATACGAAAATCGGAGCGAGTATACGGGCGACTATTGTTCTATTATACATAATACGTAAGTGGTCAAATAGTCAAAAAGCCTCAATTTCGTTAGTATGAATTCAGATATAAAGCAAGTAAGCTACAGATTAAGATATTAATAATAAAGTAAGCTGAAGGTACTGAGATAGAGCATACACCCGAGACCCGTATGCATCGAATAGACACAAATTATATCACTCCCATCTAACTTGCAATCTAATCATGCGTTGAACAGATTATTTTTGCACTGTAAAATGCACGTATACGCGCAATAGAGAGAGAGAGAGAGAGAGAGAGAGAGAGAGAGAGAGAGAGACATCGAGAGAGTGGCGAATACTAATAAAAGTATTAATCGGACGAGGAAGGAGTGCGATGAAACTCGCTTCGCTTGGCAGTTAAATGCCGGAAACGAGTATAGGCGCTTCCGGCTGGAATGAGTTTGGCTGATATTTCGCGCGTCAGCGAGTGACGGGAGGAGGGACAAGTGTGCCTGCAACAATATCAACGCTCGAAAAGTGCAAAAGGGGGAGGACAAGAGCTTGCGAAAATCATAAGCGCATCGTTTATTCTGCCCCTACCCCTGGGCCCCTTCCGCAAGTTAAGAGGAACACAAGGCCCGAGCCGCAATAACCTCAGCGTCTAGTAAAATCTACATCTCGGACTCACCAAGTGCCGATGCCGACACTACGTTATCAAATACTTTAAAGCCCCCCTTTGTCGTTTTTGTGATTCGGCTCGGATGATTGGCCGTCCAGGCATATCAGCTTCTGACGGCTAATGAGCCGAGGTAATCGGCCGTGACCGCATCCTCACCGCTGCCTCTCGGGATCGGGATCGCGCACTCGCACCGCGTACCACCTCGCACTGACGCACCACTTACACGCTTCTCTAACTCAATTCCAGTCTCGGGGCTGCGAAACCCAAATACAAGTTGTCGGGTGACCGAGTGCCGGCAAACTGCGCCGTGCCTCGCGCTTGAAATAACCGCTCGCTTTCCAACGTAGCACTAGCGAGCCAACCCTCGTTCTTTTTACCCCACCCTCACGCTTTCGTCCCCACCTCGGTCGCCGCAAGTCACGACTACGCCTCCCCCCTCCCACACACACACACACACACACACACACACACCCGGCTACCCCGGCCCGGTCGCCCGACACTCCCGATTCCGCAAACACGTGCGTTTATGCCCGACCCGAGGCAACCGATGGACCGAGTCGGACCCAAATGCCCTCCGGGACCAAACAAGACTCGCTAAGAGCAGCTAAAGCTCTTCACGTTGACATATTTTTTGAGGTTTCGATTAACTTATAGGCAGGCTTAAGTTCAATTAATCACTAATGAGAATGCCCATCGAAAGCTTTAAAATAATTTCCCCTTCTTTCCCCAATTTCTTTATAGCTGCGAGTGAATTTATTACTACATTTTTTAAATGCTATTCTCGATATTTACACGCTGTCAATTTCCCACCACGTAAATACATATTCATTGAATAATGAATGTGTATATTGACCTACAAATGAGACAAAATGAATTAAGAGTTCTGTGGAAGTGATTTCACTCGTATTTTATATCAATTGCACATTTTAATAATAATTAGGCTAAAAATGATTACAATTAATAAACAATATATTGCGAGGGAATGAGATTATCTTAATAAAGGTATTGTCTAGCTGCCGTAAAGCATGAAAAAAATTATGAAAAGTTCTTTATTTCAATTAAGTATGACGGTACACATCTAATGCAATCATTAAGCAATAAATGTTCAACCATTTTATGAATATTTAATATTAAAAATGTCCATTTTTCGTTAGTGATTAGAATATTATAAATATTTAGATAAATCAAGCATACAATTTATAAGAGAATATATATTATCAGAGAGTACAATTACTTTTTATTCGAATTTGGTACGAAAATAGATAGTTCGTAAAATAAATTTACTGATATTTCATTTTAAATTCATTAATTTTACCTGTAAAAACAGGACATTAGTATTTTATATCTTTAAAATAATTGAAACAATATTTTATATTTTATTTTATTTTTAACATAAATTCTGTAGATCAATTTAAATATTTGAAAATTCGTAAGAATTATTGGGATACTACAATAATAAAAATTCTTTGCAGATATTACCTTTAAAAATAATTAAGCGTGCTTCAAATGAAGAATTCGCTATACGAAATCACATACCAAAGCTTGTAAAAAATGTGAATAAAACAGTTCTATTTGAATAAAAGAATAATATAGTTAAAACAATGCAACGAAGAGAAAGAAAACTTCTGATGTAAAGGTGCAAGTGAAACATTTTCAACTAATAACTAGAACTAGGAAGAATTATCAATATAATATAATAGAAGCTAAAAGTACAATAGTGAAAGTGATAGGTTTCGGCAGCACCTCGATTGTTCAATTAGAGGAAAAAAATTAATGCCTCGCTTAGAATCTTCTGGCTTAATTTACAGCAATTAACGTAATTTAAAAGAATTTGGGGGCTTGACCAAGCGCATGCCATTTATGCATATATATATATATATATATATATATATATATATATATATATATATATATATGCGTGCACGATTGTACAAGAAAGAGAAAAATAAATATAAGTCGAGATGCACGCCACTCACTTTTCATCACTCAGTCGCAAGATTTTTCCATCAACCCCCGGAAGTCGAAAATTCTTATAATCTATCTCTGTACTTTGTTTCTTCATACTGCTTCATTGTTTCATACTTTTATAAAATATGCTTTTACACATTATTGTTTATATTATTACATTTTTATTGAGTTTGAGAACTCAAGCGCAAGGTGAGCGTTATTTGTGAAAAATAATGGTTTAAAAAACTCACTACGAATAATTAATCAAGAGCGGCAGTTATATATAGTCCACCGTCATTCTAGGATTTCTGTTCATTAGGGAAACTATACAAGCCTCCACACTTCGGATAATAAATATTGAAATTGACGATGAAGGATTAAAAGAATACGTTTTTTCTCCCAACATAATGATCTCGAGAGTATAAGCACTAATAATTTTTTCGAAAATGAATAATTTTGATCGAGTGAATGAATGATGAATGAAATGAATCCAATGTATCTGTAACTTTAGTTGCCTATATGAAAAGTTTCATCTTCAGAATTAGTGAGATCTGTTGAATCGAGGATCCAATGAATAACAGGGAAATTTTTTAATTTTACGAGGTTTGTGAGATGGTACGTGGACACTCGAGATTTATTTAAGAAGGAAATGAACAGAAGTGGCCAGGAAACAAAAGTGAAACTGGAAGCTCATTTTTCTTCTTCTTTTTTGCAGCTGAATGCCACGGTTGATACATTGTCAAGTAAATGACAGAGAGAGAATACAAGATTAAAGGAGAAGCGGGAGGGAGAGTGAGTTAGTGAGAGGAATGGAGAGAGTGAGAGAGAGAGAGAGAGAGAGAGAGAGAGAGAGAGAGAGGGAGAGAGAGAACAGACAGAAAAGAAATATAAGCCCTCGGCGCATGTTTAGAACACGTGTCGCCACAGGGACCAGCAACCTTCTCTTATAAGCAGTTTCACTGTTTTTTCTACTATCGTAGAACTTCTAGAATTGGCAGCTTCGTGCCAGATCATGACCTGCGTCTTGTTGTATTTTTGGTCCTATTTCAGCTCCATTTTTCTCTTTCTCTCCCCTCATCGCGCCCTACTCTCTCTCTCTCTCTCTCTCTCTCTCCCTTATTCTTATCATTTTTGAGGTATAATACTATGAAGTAGAAGTAAACACAACAGTGCTTAGAGATACGTATGCTAATACCTTCGATTCTTTTCGCAAAGTAAGAAATTCAATCATCATAGTGTATACCAATTCGGTCTGACTTATGTTGTAAAATTAAATATAAAAAAAAGGATTAACCATTCTTATGTATTTTGCTACTATTTCGAAAACTTATTCTTTTGGCCAATATATACATTCTCGACAATTGTAATAAATTATAATGTATTTAAATTATTGAATGAGATGGCAATAATGTACTTAAATCTTGGTTTTTTGATATATCTGTAAACACGGCTATTAGTATTTGTCTTTTTTATATTAATTTTTCTAAAAAATTAAACAATTCGAATCTTTCAACTTCAAGTTCAAAGCATTATAATTAAAATTATAATTAAAATATAAATAAACTATTAAAATATGACATTTATAATAAAAAATGAAAAATTAGAAACTAATCCTTTATTATTTGGGTAACGCATTTTTTCCAATACCAATGACTTTTTAAATTAAATTATCATGGCAAGATTACTAAATGAATCATTTGCAATTTCAATACATTATATATATATATATATATGTATGTGTGTGTGCGTGTGTGTGTTTGTGCGTGTATATATATATATATATATATATATATATATATATATATATTAATATATAAAGCCTATTGGTGAACTTTATAAGCTATTACACAGAGGACTGCCTACATTCTTTAACCAATTGACTTATTACACCATTATTATTATTATACAATTATTACACCATATGAGAGAAGAAAGTTATCAATTTAGCGTGACAATTTCTTGTGAAAGCCATCGATCGACTGTCGCGTGGCTGTCAATTCCTTGAGAAGGAAGAGAAATGCATCCAGTGAACGCGAGCCAATGCAGTGCTCACATCTTGTGCGTGATTTCCTGTTTCCTGCTTCGTAGCTTCCTTCGACAGGCGCGTGCTACCGCAGGACATCGCTTCCGTGCTTTCTTAGAGCTCAATTATGTACATCTTCTTTTTCTTTTTTCACACTCACGACAAGAGCTTGTATTTTGCGTCCCAAATTTGAACTGTCTGGGTTTTGTCCATAGCCTCCGAGATAAGGATTATTTGTGAGAGCTACGGCTTATCACACTCAGAACATAAATTAAGTTATGTTCAATTTATTTGTGTTCAATCGATCACTCATTATTAAAAACATTTCTGTATGTACGTATTTTTACGTTACCACACGTTCAACCGATTGTCTTTGATAATGTTCACGTTACCATTATGCTACCGTGGATAGCATAACACTTATTAATTATTCATGCAGTAGCGTATGCTTGTTTATGGTACCTCTATATGACAGTTATTTGAATGTTAGATATTTATAATTAAGTACTTGCATAAAGAACTGATGCGAGTTTTTATATAAATTTAATGAGATGCTTGAATATATACATATATACTATTATTGTTATATTTTTGAAAAATATACAAATGTTTATTAGATATTGCATTAGTTTCTTTAATTTTTATACTCTATATATTAGAAACAAACAAAAATAATATATTTAAAATAACTGATACATTATTTTATAAAACTCCATACATATATATACATATATATATATATATAAATTAGAAATTTGATTTTAAAATATTATTTTATGTACGCAATATATTAATATTGTGTTGAAGAAAAAGTTTTCGCAACTTTGTATTTTGTTATATATACATTGATCCTACTGAGTATAAAACTGCCAATCATACAATTATACATCTTGTACATATTAAAAAAGATCGAAGATTAATCTGTACATCCTTTTTTTTCTTTATCGTTCAAGTATAGTAATTTAATTTATTTATTTAAGTTTAGTATTATCCTATTTAAATAATTTACAACTAAATTTACATTTAAATTTAACCTGAAATAAAATATTTCTTCAAAATCTTATATACAATTATAAATTCAAAATCTTGCATACAAATTTACAATAAACCATATTAATAAACTATTTAATATTATTTTAATAAATCACAAAAGAAATTAGACAATTGTTAGATTTGTTTAATTTTTTCGACTTATGTAAATATAATGCATTAAAAGAATCTTCAATTTCGAGAAAAAGAAAAACACTAACCAATATGTTTTGACATATGTATGGATATTTTCCACTTATTTGACAAAATTTCTTAGCACCCATATTTCTTATTATTAATATTTTGAAATTTGAACCATTATAAGTTCAAGAAATAGTCATGAATTTCTTAGCACCCATAATTCTTATTATTAATATTTTGAAATTTGAACCATTATAAGTTCAAGAAATAGTTAATTTTTAAAAAAGTGTAAATCATTTTTTTATAAATATAATATATATATATATATATGTAATTAAAATTTACATTGCAAATATATTTGTAAAAATATTTAAAAAACTTTTAATTCTTATAAATTAATTGCAATATCATTATATGCATATTAACTAATTGTTGAAATAAAATATTCTTATCTCTAAAATGCTAATAGACCGGCAAAAATTGGATTGATTTTAAAATACTTTAATTTGAACATTTTTTTATATTAAATAATTTTTATTTCTCTATAAAGTATGTACAAAATTTAGATTGTCATCTATATACATTGATATTGAATATTGAATGATTCATTTAATCATAATTTATCACTTATTCATTTAAATTATAATAGGGAGTTAAAAAGTTTTAAAACGAAACCATATTCATTGTAATGCAAGTGATGTTCTTAACATTCGACGGATGTGCTAAGCAATATATCTTATCTCATGAATCAATTAAATTTCTAACTTTAGGGTTACTTGAAAACTTTTTTGAGGTAAAAAATAGACCATGAAATGAATCTTATTGTTTTATGTACTTATTCCAGATAATTCTATTAAATTCTATATTAAATGAAAATTCTATATTTATTTGATTATTTGAGTGATTTAACTTTTGATTATTTAATAATAATACAATAATAATGTCATTGTAATTTCGAATATGTAACTGTATTAAAGATATGAATGAAATATGGAGCTGTAATAAATTATCATTAAAAAAATATTTGGTACAAATATTAACATAATATCTGTTAAAATTATACTTTAGTAAATTCCTCTCGTACTTTGTTAGTGAAGTAAGGCATAAACACTATATTTTGTTTCTTTAAACCTTATGGTGAAAACTTTTTGATGTTTTCCGACACGTTCAAACTTACTGAATCAGAATACATATCACGAATAAATTTTTTTGTGCGTTAAAAAATTTTATATAAATTATTTATTACATCATATTAGTATAAAAGAAACATACTAAAAAAAAAATAACAATTTTATTAAATTTTTTTGATATGAGCAAAAAAGAGTGTATTTTATATTAAAAATTTAACTTCAACATTATTGAATATATTTTTGGAAATAAAAATAAATAAAAATAAATAAATTTTCTGGAAAAGTTATGTAAAATTTATAATTAAAATTTTTTTACGTGTTTATAAAAGTCGAGTACATGTTTAAAATAATTATATATTTTGTGCATTAAAACCAATTACGTGAATACAAAAATATAAACATGTTGCTCACACATTTATATATATCTATATAAATATAAATTCACACATTCATTCTTTATTCTTTGATACATTAAAAATAATTATTTTGCAATAAAAATGGACTAAAATTCAAATTATTTTACGTTTTCCATTTATAAATATAATATTTTACTTTCATATAAATTAAATATAAAATTATAATTTTTATTCATTATGTACAATAATCATATCTCTTAATATTCTGCCTAATATTGAAAATTAAACCTTACTTTTTAATATTAATTTTTTCCCTATATGCTTCATTTCTTAATTTAAAATATATTAAATATTAATATTATATTTGGCAGAAATATTTGGATTGTAATTTTTAAAAATATTTACCAAATAGGCAGTCATTATTTTTATTCGGTCTATAAATAAATTCGTATTGTCGAATTATAATTCTATTAACTAAGTTTTTTTTTTCAATTAATCAAATATTATTTTCTTACCTCATTGTAAATGTTCAATGCTTTCGCTTTGTAATATTTTACAAACAAACATATAAAAAAAGTAAAATAAAATAAGATAAAGTAAACTCAATTGATTAGTATTAAATAAATAAATGCCGTTGAAAAAGATTAGCTCATAAATATTCTATAATTAGGCTCAAGCAAAAAAGAAAGTTATTCAGCTAATTATAGAGTTAATCTCTAATTAATGCGATTACATAAAAAGCATCAATACAAAATATAAATAAAATCCTCAAAACGAAAATATAATTAATAAAATTGAATAAGACTTTGGATATAAGTTTCCTTGAACGAGTTGGTGGTAGTGATACGATTTATTGGAAGTCATGTTAGTCATGTCGAAATAAAATAATAAAGTTTGCGAAAAAGATTTAAAAAACTATTTAAAGAAAGCATAAACTATGGTAAAGAGCATCGATAAAGCCGAAAGTTTCACCGTAATTCAATGCATATCCCGCTAATACACTTACGGTCTTTTCACTCACTTACATACCAGTTTTTTTTTACCACTTCGTACCAATTTCGTATTTACCGGAGTACAACAGTTCTGTCTCCTTGTCGGCGTGCGGTGCATTTCACCCTTGAGTTTATACATGTGCGAGACTCTTTAAAATGCGTACCGAGTCGATGTTCATTCGAACATTTTCCATGCGCCTCCTCTCCTGACCCGCCTTCAAAAGATAAAACCTGACCTCGAGCGTATACCACTTCCGTCGATTGTTCCTTCCTTTGCCAGTCTTTTCTAATTTTGTTTTTCACTATTTTTACTCTTTTCGTATCCTCCTGTCGAAAGATTCGCAAATTCTTGGGAGTGCTTATGCCCCGAGCCAATCGCCATCTTTCAATACTTCCCTTTTAATAAATAATAGCTGCTATTTGTTTTTGGCTTACGGTTTGAAACTTTCTACATTATCAAAAGCATCAAAAATCGCACAGTTCGTTTCAAACTCATTCTTTATATATACATATATATACATATATAAGTAAGGAAATCGGCTAAATCGTTAACAAGATCTGGCCAATTTCTCAAAATATACGTATACGTATCCACATCTATACATTAAACATAAAAATAAATTACATTAAAAATAAATGAGCAATTGAAAAAGTAGGATGATAAAATTAATTATGAACAATAATCATAATTATTCTATAATAGTTGAGCTGGGTAAAGTAGATTTTTACTAATTATCTGTGTATTGCTAATAATAAACGCGAACGATGATGCTTCCATTGAATGTGAAAAATTGATTAAGTTTTTATTTATTCGTTTTATTAAAAAAAATAGAAAACAAAATTTTAATTTCATGTAATACATGGCTATTATATGAATATTAAATAAATTAATAAATTGAATTGTTAAATAGAAAAAAAAAATCAATATGCGTATTTAGGAAGCATTCTTTAAATGAGATATTACAATGATCGCCAAGTACTGTAAAGAACTACTAAAACTGAGCAAATTATTTATTAAATAATAAAAAGCTAGCAGTTGTATGTATATATTATAAAATATAATTTACATTTGTTAGATTTCATAAGCCATGTATTATCCGAGAATCTTTGCTTTATATTGTAAATTTTTTCTCTACTTTAGTTTAATATTTCGCCTTATGTGCACTTTTTATAACGTTGTGCTTAAATCTACTTTAAGATTTCAGGTTTATATTTACTCACTTACTTCAAAATTACCGCTAAATTATAATGTACATGGTACTGTTTAAGCGATGCAAAGCATTCGTTGCACAAATTTTGTACACCACTAGGACTTTACAACTATTCATTGAAATCATCTGAATACAAGAAGAAATTAAACAAATATGTTTATTTTCAAATGAATACTGACACTTCAAAGGAATCTTATCTATTCACTAGATACCATATCATTTAACTACAATAATGAATTTAATAAATACGTAATTAAATAGTACCATTTCAAGTATTATACATATTTATGCATCCATTATTCCACGACAAAAGAAAAAAAAACTATATGACCACCTAAACTATGGGTACATTATAAATTAAATGAAATTTTTTCGAAAAATATATTAAATGTAAATTTTATTATCAAATTATGTTAGTTGATTGAATGAATAGATAAATTTAAATAAAGTGAATAAAATTGTATTTACAGTTCTACGCTAGAATGCAAATCGTAACTCCTTTGATTTTCTTATTCGGCTTTACTTTAAAATAAGTTTACTCAAGAAAATTCACATTGAGTCAAAATTAACTAAAGAGTATTATTGACATCTGGTTATGCCGTTACCAAAATATGATGATATGCATGCTTATTTCAGAAATTCCTATTCTAAAGTATATATATATATATATATATATATATATATATATATACTTTATATTTATATTTACTTTATACTTTATATACCGACTAAACAGTCGTTAGAAAATGCAAAATAATATTTAAAAAATTGTAAGCACAGAAGGTAATTCGTTGTGTGACTATATTTTTACAGTAATTATTATAGATGTGTTGCTTTTAATTGCTTGGATTTTATGGTGCTTAAAGTCATTCTACAGTCAAGTATTTTTCTATATTATCGTCAATTATATATTCCACTGTTATTTCAGAATCAAATGAATTTAGATTATCGCAGTAGTTGCAGCTATAAGCTCAAGTACAGTTTATCGAATAATAGTACCATTTCAAGTATTACACATATTTATGCATCCATTATTCCATGACAAAAATATAAAAAAAGTGCAATACTGCATTTCGATATTATAGTCACTCTGAAAGATTTTCTTAAATCAATTCCCTTGCATCTCCTAAATCTTAATCTCATATTAGAGCTGGGGAATTCACTCGATCTCTGGAATCGAGTGCACATTTAAAAGCATACGCGCGTTCAGAAACGTACGGCTGTGATTTTTTGCGTCTGGGTTATACTCGTATAAAATGCTGCATTCGCCGGGAGTGAAGGAGTAAAAGGGTTTTGCGTACCCGAAATAACTTGCTAGAGGGATTTAATACTGGGCCAGACCGCAAGGCGCGAAAGAATGAGTGAGCGAGTGATATATATATATATATATATATATATATATATATATATATATATATATATATATATATATATATATATATACACACATTTATATATATATGTTGAGAGAGAGAGAGAGAGAGAGAGGGCGATGCACTGCCATCATATAATGTATTTTACTGCAAAACGAGCTACCGTATTTGCATCAAAATAAAGACTTCAGAACTGAGAAAAGATGTGTGATAAAAATACCTTCGCACTCGACACATGCCAGAATTGAGTATACTTTTATGAAATATTTTTTCACTTTGCTTCATTCCAAATAAGCATTAATTGTTATTTTCATCTCAAGTTTCTAGCTCAATAAAAAATAAATTGATACATACGTTGTGATACCATTGTTACATTTTTTTACTTGGCCACTTTAATGCACTTGTTGAAAAAATTAAACTTTTTCATATGTTTTTCAATAGAAATTCGATAATATTTTTAATTTCATTCTTATGATATTTTATTTATTATTATAAAACAGTAATATAATTGTAGTAATATTGGTAAATTTTATGTATAAGAAAAACGTATAGCAGTTTTATTATATTATATTAAATATCACGTGCAAAACATAATGATGTATTCGTACATAAAGTTATAAAAGCTATAATAAATATAAGTTAAAATATGCCATTAAATGTTATTCGTATCCGTAAACTTTTTTTACGTAGAAAGAAATTAATAAATAGATATTGATGTGAATATTGATTTAAAAAAAGAGAAAGACTAATCACTAATTAACTAATTCAGCCAACAATTTAGGAAACGTCCCCTAATCAAATGCAATTAAATTTTTAATTATTTGATCGCATACCCTCCTTAATGAATGCATGCACCACAACAATATATTCCGAGGAAAATTAATATTTATTAAGGCAGTACTTACGCTAAGAAAATAAGCAAATTGCACATAATGAGTATACATTCATTTGTAGTTATTTTTTTCTTCTAATAATTAAAATTCTGAAATAACAATCGTATAGATTTATAAACATGTTCACAAGAATTATTATCACTTTCTTTGATAAACAAACTGCATTATTGAAAATGATACTTTTCCATGTAAGTCAGGTTGAATTGTTTTATAGTCAAAAAAGTATATTTACTTAGCGTCCAAATTTCAATACTATTCACCTATTAATATCTACAAATTTCAAGAGTACAGCTTACTTTGATGTTTTATACTTTTCCACACTAAAATAATATTGATTTTCTTCGCTTGTCAATGACTGAATAAATATTTGCAATTCAGATCAATGTGCAGTACTGCCAGAAATTAATAAATCTTTTACATTTTTTTTTTAATATAATTCTTTCTTGTTTATTAAAGAATGTATTTTTTTAACGTTATTATCCTTATTGCTTCGTGGAATGTTTACATTAAAATAATATTGAAAATATCTGGCATATCCTCGTAAGGCTCATCTTGGTTAAAGTTAAGATCTTCGTTGCTTTGATTAGCAGTTATTGGAGTATCAGGAACGAGTTGCACGATAAAATTACTTTGCCAATACTGGCGCCATCGTCTCCCATGTAATCTGATGAAAAAAAGGTATTTTTTGACAATCACTATTTATATATCACGATATCATAATCATATATCATGATTTCTGCGTATTACAGTCCCAGTTGCGATTGTGCCAAGGTTCAAATATGTTTAGAAATATATATATATATATATATATATATATATATATATATATATTTTTTTTTTTACAAAAATTGATTGTCATCCCATTCTACTAATTAGAGTTCTTATTACATACGTATGAATAATTGTCCTTTTGAATTTAAATACAAGTAACAAAAATAAGTAATGCCTGGTATAAAAGCAACATAGTAAACACGAAAAGATAATAAAAATTTAATTCCAATATAAAAGTAATTTATAACAAAACATAACATTGTGCAAATTTTTATAATTGAACACACGCGTATATTCGCACTCCAATATTATTTGAGTAGAGTATATTCAAGTAGAAAGCCATTCGTATAAAAAGTAAATGCAATATATTTATAATGTTACTCGAACGAATGGCTTTATTTACTTAAAATATGCCATTTCCATGCTCATTTCAATAATTACATTTCGATCAATGAAAAACCAAACATGTCTATGAAGAATATTAAGGAGAGAATAGCACCTTTGCAGCGTTAGTAGCCAGCCCCAATAGGCTACGAGGGTTAAGGAACAAGTTGGCAGCAAAGCCACTATCGTCCAGGGTATATCGCCGATCCTATTCTCCAGGGCCATTTTTAATGTCATCGCGCACACATATGCAGATAATACAGCCAGCGGCGTCGTCACCACCAGATAAAGCGAGTCCAGCAACATCTAAATAGCCGACGTTCATAATTCGCTAATGTCGTTTAACTCGTTTGAGACATGCGAACATCATAAAGCAATGCCAACGTTTCTTCGCTACGAGCTCGATTATAACTTATTATCTCTTATTCTTTATTTGAATCTGCCATTCTTTTTAAATGTTATTAATTCTACTTTACGAGACTATGAAATCATCAATTTTTATCAATCACCGTCCAAGAATCGAGAATATTTATATTCAATTCTTCATTAATGGCAAAATGTCATTTGGAGATATTTCAGAAAAAATACGAGTTATTTTACACACAACAATTTCCAAATGCAAATGATAAAATCTCAATGCTTAGCCCAGCAATATTGAAAGTAATTAAATAAATAAATATAAATACATAATTTCAAAATACTCTCGCATTTATTATCTAATGGCAAACAATTAGAAAAATAACAATGTTTGTCCATTTTTACGAACATTAAAAATGGTGAACACATTATTAACGTATGCTTTAAATAAAAATTATTTACGCTCGACAAATGAAAACGTTTAACAAATGACCTCTGATTAAAAGTGAAAAAAAAAACAAATATATCTTTGTTTAAATTTTGGTTCTTATTATTGATTTATTGATCGATTCAACTAACAAAATTGTAATTTGATAATACGTAAACTTTCAATACGTAAAATACAAGGAGGAAGTGGAGAAAATCATGAAAT
The DNA here is from genome assembly GCA_030522565.1 of Ceratosolen corneri. Lineage (NCBI taxonomy): Eukaryota > Metazoa > Arthropoda > Insecta > Hymenoptera > Agaonidae > Ceratosolen > Ceratosolen corneri. The sequence goes on from JAPYYT010000208.1 coordinate 31,512, forward strand.
CGACAAGAATATACTTGACGTGTTGCAACGAAGGTCTTGATCCAGATAAGAAGGCTACGTAGAATCCCATGGCGAGGAACTCTTATTGTCGCGTACCTATAGCCGCATAATTCGCACCGTGTATGCCCTGATTCTGTCAGCCATCGCTCAAGGCATTTGGTGTGCACCAGTCCCACTGTTCCTCGACATCTTCAGTAAAAAAAGTACCTTTCAATTATTTCTCAAGATTCGTCTGTTTTACCATTTTTACCATTGTTACCATTGAAACGAAAGGATAGATTGAAAAGCTATTGTGGATCCCAAATTTTCTCAATTGTCACTATGTGTATGTATGCGCGTACACTCACATTTGTATACAAATATACATATGTACTTTATTTTTTCTCCCCCTCATTTTTATGCTTACAATTATATTTTTATTTTATTTATTTTTTTTCCTGTGATATTTTTCATGCGACGGAAGTTGTAAGTTAAGGTTTTAGCGTCCACTTTGATAATCAATCGTTGAAATTTGTGGCTCGTGAATTTGTGAATATCAAAAGCAATAGTAATGAATTTTAATTACCTGCACGCTGAAACCAATAAGCCAAGATCGAAGTTGACCGAGGAGACCGCATTACCAATTATGCTCGCATTTTCCGACTCTTGTTCTTCGCTTCTCAAACAGCTTTGATTTGACGTCGAATTGCCCATGTGACAAATTCTGCAAATATCATTGTTGCTGCTACTACTTCTTGACACTGGTATATCTTCTATATATATATGTATATATGTATATATATATATATAAATTTACTTTTGACACTTAATTTTTCTATAATTAATTAATATTTATGAATAAGGAAATTCATGACCGAGTACTGGAACTGTTAATTGTTAAAGAATATTTAATTCGATATTTGCTAGACTATTCCCGACACGACTTAAATGACAGATTACAATGTATTATATGTAGGCAATAATAGTGAATACGCAATTTAAAAATATTACTTAAAGTATGATTATGATATAATTGTGAATAAATTACCATCGATTTTGCCGATAATGTCTTTGCTATTCTTCTTGGCTTCTTTAGTAACTTTTTCATCGGAACTACAATAAGCTTCCTTGGCTTTATCATTGTACTCTTCTGGATTTCGATAATAATTAGAAGTTATTAGTTCTGAAAAAATTTCGTATCCTATGAGATGCTATTAAACTTTATCAAATGACCTTTTGTCAGACAATTGTAATTGAAAAATGTAAAAGAGCAAATCTAACCTATCGTTTGAATTTCAGTCTCTTCGGCTTCAAGTTGACATTCCTCGTTGTGTGACATCAAAATAAAAAATTTATCATGATCAATCGCAGTACTTTTAGAATTCAAAGTCAACTTGTCAATTTTATATTATCATTCATTCATAATTTATGATTTAAAAAAGATATCTCAAATATCGTGACCTGTCATATTCTGCGAATTTGTACATGGTCATTTGCGTTTTTCGTCTTTTTTTCATTAAAAAATACAGGCACATTATTTCGCGTGAAGCAAGCAATCTTTAGACGGTAGAATTCGAACAATTGTTAGCGTCGTTGACGACATTCCGGCTGGAAATAGATAGTATGATCTTAAGCACCTGTGCAAAAGCGTGTACATATTTAGACGCATATGTATTATTAATCTAAGGGAGAGCGAGTGTACGCCCAAAAGATGGAAGAAGTTGCAGGGCGAACGGTGGGGAGAAAATGAAATACATACGTGAGCATGGCTGCTGTAAGCTAGTTTAATTTAGACACGACGCATCGACTTTTCAAACTCGGCATCAAGCAGACTAGCAAGATTAGAGGATTCCGCATTCCCCCCCCCCCTTGACTCTATTCTAAATTTCAAAATATAGCCTCGCGAAAGAAAGGTAGCCGACTACTGACGACGTAAACACCGTGCACAATAAATTTTAAGAACTTTTTCTTACTTAACAATTATTCACGTAGTCACATATTAGATTAAGAGTTTTAATAATATTCAAAAAAAAAAAAAAAAAAATACAGACTGCAGTTACGATAAATAGTTGAATAACAAAAGTATTTTTCTAATTATAATAGATGAAATTGATTGTTTACTGTAAATTTATTACAAAATCATTGTACAAAATATTTCATTTTTTAGCGCGAAGTTGACCAGCATAATGCTATTGCGCACAAGTAATTTAATAATCGTCTATATATACTCGAATATGGCTTGAAAATTCTTGTCTTATTCGGAATAATTTTAAGCAAAAGCTTAAATTTTTCCATGTTTAAATTACGTAGAGCAAAGTCTGGTACAGAATTGTATAATTACGATATCAATTGGTATACGATAAATAACCATCTGCTCCATCATAATTTTTAGGCTTGTTATATAATAAAGTTAATTGCATGCTCATTTAAAAGTATAAAAATATTTCGAATTACTGGAAAGTTGTTGTAATAGTTCAGAGCATATATTTCAATAATGGAATAAAATCGAGTGAGTAGCAAAGCTTTGGAAAAATTCATTTATTCGCGAATAGTATGAGAAAAAAGGGCTAATTTATACACTCACATTTATATAATTGATTGATAAAGACGAGATTTAGTGGTCAATATATTGGAAAATATCATCCTACAAAAATTAATACCTAAGCTAGTTCAAGCATAAGCAGTAGGGCCTCTATTACTAGTTGAAATGCACTACTGTAAAGCCATCTTCATATGTCTATGTGGTTTAGAGGTATCTTATGGCATGCGTGTATGCACAACTGATAACAAATCATTCCAATGTGAGAGCAAATTAAACTTATTTGTAATTTTTTCATTCCTTTCCTAAATCCTTCTAATCATTACCTAAATCAACTAAAAAGTTAAAGATTTTTATAAAAAATACTTTTCTGCCTTTATTTTAGTATTGGATATTTTCAAAGCCGATTGAAAATAATAAGTGTTATTACGTCATTATTATTAATAATTAGATTTTCAAATAATAATTATAATAACTATAATAATATTTAATAATAAATTCTTTTACAATATCAATTTTATGCCATTATGTTTTTTTTATAATACAATGCTTTAAGTAGTTCTATTTTTTTTACAACAAAATATAATTTTTAGAAGACTATACGTATTTTATGAGATAATAATTAAATTTGATTTAAAAAGTCTTTCGTTTTTAAATTTTATCTATTAATAATAAACGGAATTTAGACCATTTTTATTATCAATCTATCGGACGATGTTTTAATCGTAATATTTAATTTAATACTTACTTAAATAATTATTACTTCAATTAATTAAAGTTAACTTTGTTAATTCAAAATTTGAAATCATTATATCAAATGTTTTCAATAAATGTTTCAATATTTGAAAATCTCTTATTTATTTTTATAATTTATTTATTTTAATAAAAATATTAATTGTTGCTTAAAAAGAAATGCCAAAGTAGATTCTTAAATGCTGTTAATAAAACATGCACAAAAACATTTATGATTTCGTTTTAGGTTCGTATAAGGATATCACATCTTTAGAAGTATTAAAAACCTTTCATATTCCTTTAAGGTAAAATTTTTATTATTTATGTTTTACAGTTGTGTCATTCTCATCGTCAATGTAAAAGTTCGAAAGTTTAGAATATAGATTAGTACAGAATAAAATGTGTTTCAGTGTCAAGTGATAATATGATATTGCACATTGACTAGAATTGTAAAGTATTATGTATAAATCATCGCATCTAAGTTTTAAAATTTTTTTTAGTATAAATTACTAAATAGTCATTTAGGTGGTATTTAAAATAGCCATGAAAATTACTATGATTTTAAAAATTGGTAAAAATATTAACAATCAAATGATAGGCACGCCAAATAATGTCTTCAAAAATACATCACAGTCCAATAATTGTAATAACGAGTGTGGATTTAAAAAAAAAAAAAAAAAAAAAAAAAAAAAAAAAAAAAAAAAAAAAAAAAAAAAAAAAAAAAAAAATGGCGGTAGTGCGGAAGTAAAAGCAAGCAAGTATAAGAAGATACGTGAAAAAAGAGAAATAAAAGAAAGCATATTATATCTTAAATGTCAAAGTTTTCTACTTCAAGATCGTCGAATCTTCGATGTTCTATCGGCAATTGATGCTTATGGCCATTACTTATCCATAGAGACGAGTTTACGACTCGTAATGCAACATGCATAATGTAGGAGAGTAACGAGATCCGCGTGGAATTAACATTTTTTAATAAATAATCGCGCGCGCGTAAACTTCCCCCTGTTAATTATATAGAAATGTGCACTAGATGACGTATTTACATATTAAACATTGACCCTTGGCAAAGGACAGAAGAGCAAGGAACACGAAATGACTCGTGGTCGACTTACAGAGCTCATCCGCTATGGGCTACAGGCACAACAGCTTTGGAAAGTTGAGCACGTCACAAGAGCTGCGGGTGCCACTCGTAAGTAATTTTAGCCTACGGAGCAGCCTGCATTTGTTTGGCATCCAACGCCGTCCATTTAACGTCGCATATACGTATGTACACCCGGTCTCTCCCGATTAACTGAGATTTCTCGCTCGCTGTTCCCAATTAAAGCAGCTCCGTTTTAAAAGCCACGCGGCCAAAGAAGCTAAAGTCGAAGCACTCACTCAAAAGTAGTCGCTCCAAAGCATGAGCCTTTTGGATCCCATTCATTTACGAGTTAATAATATAAACTTATGCATTGCGCTCTAATATACCGCTATTACGATTTCCAAGTTGACGAAACGTTTATTGGAAATACAAATTCCGGACCGAGAGCTGCTAGACAAGTTAGACACCCCTATTTTAGTTTCCTTTACAAATATTTCCGTTCTCGTGCACCTCCTTATTTAAGGTCAAATGCACTATTAATATTAAGCATCCGAGTATGAGAATTGCTCCATAAATGATATAATGTCTGTTTGTTTAAACCATACTTCACTTTTTAATTAGATGTAGTATTTCGTAATAGTTCTATTAATATGATAAAACTGAAAGATATAATTTCATATTCTATCGACTTCTTATTCATATGACTATTATACTTGGATTCCGCATATCGAATTACAACTTACATTTTAGATCCTCGCTATTGCAAGCATCAAGTTATTGTTTTGCAAATAAATTGATATTCCTAGCATTTATTACGTATAAGCATTTTCAGAAGTAGTGGGCTAAAAAATTCGCGTACTTTGTAACTGCATCTTTTTTAAACGTAAAACGACAATTTTTCTTGCATTATCTAGAGTTTCAAATTCTAATAATTCATGCTGTAATTCAATTTCAATTAATGTCTTAATAAAATTTATCTTATTTCTATATTTAAAAAAATAGTAGAAAATGTAAACTTTTAACGATGCGCTAGACTAAATGAACACAAATACGTTTTTTAGCTATTTATCATTGTTCAATACATTATTTAAAAGTTAACGTAAAACACGTTTATTATAAAAATAACCGCAATTTAAAAATATCAAAATATTACCTTTAAACATTTAAAATTATTATGACCTCAAATTCGACAAAGAAGTTTAAAACTTTTAATTTTTAAACTTAATATAATGGAAAGAATGATTATTGTAATAAATGTTTATCAGTTTTATCAATACTTACATATTCCCTTTTACAAAACCCCTTACATATTTTATTATATTTGTACAAAAAATTATTAAAAACTTTTAATTACTAGCGTTATAAAAAAAAAAAAAAAATATATATATATATATATATATTCACATATAAAACTTGCATTTCTTATAAAGTTTTTATTTAAAAATTTATTAAAATTACATGTTACTTAAGTCTCCTGGATAAGTTACTTCATTATATATGGTTCACCTCAACTAAAGTTCTAGATTACATTCAATTGGATAGATTTTTCAAATTATAAAACAATTAAAAAATGGAGGATAGTATTTATAATATAAAAAATTAGAGACAGGCAATTTGTAATTTTTCACGAATTGTATCTTTCTGTATGAAAAGCTATGCTATAATACAGTTTTATCTACTAAGAGCTATAATGAAATGCCAACAACAAATCACCCATGTCTTATTCATAATTATAAAGCTTTTTAAAGTCAAAACGCTTTTTCAGTCCACAAGGAATTCATAATTTTTTTTTTAACGAAAAATGTACATATATAAAAAATTTAAACGTATGTGGCTGTATGTATTCATATGTGCTCACACACATACACACACGCCCTAACGTACAGGCACACGCGCACACAAAATGTTAATATGTACATAACTAAAAATTACTTAAATCTATATCATTTGTATTTTGAAATTGTTTTTATAAGTCTTTCATTTTTTTATCTTATTAACATCGTATTAATCTTGTGATCGATTTTTCATTAATTTTTAGAAGCAAAGATGATGCCGCAAAACTATGTAACACTTTTTCTATCTACTGTGTAAAAAAAAAATATACAAATTGGCTTCGAATATCAAGTAAAAATTAATTGATTTTCTCAATTCTTTTCTTTTCAAAGCTAGTTTAGTCGATAACATTTTAAAATGATTTTTATTATTTAAAATAATACAGTAAATTTTATAATAAAAATGATAACAATATTTTTATCATTAAATATTATAAAAAAAAAAAAATTAATACAATTTTCATCAATATATATCATAATAAAGATTACGATAATTTCTCTTTCGTTAAATAAAAAAATTTAGATTTATATTGTATAAACGCATAAAAATAAAATATAAAAAAACGTTTCCGATTTTATCAGCTATAATTTAATGTTTCTTTTTCATTAAATAATGTTTGATTACGGGCATGTACACATGTTTGTGCACATCACACCTACATGAATATCCGTACTAGCAAGAAGTCATTGTAGGAACCATTATTCGTTACCCACGAATCGACAGCATGCACATTATCGAGAACATTTTTGAAAAAACAGTTAACTAATCCCTAAAATGTTCTCATTAATCGCTATTGTAAGTCATAAATAATATTTTTCACGAAGCTCCAATCATTTTATCATTCAAATTTGCGAATTATGTACATAGATGGCATGTTACGTTCCAGTCTCAATCTTATGCTCAATACGATCTCAAAACGTTCATACACATATAATACGATAATATAAAATAATTAATATACGATGTTATAGGAATAAACTTTTCGAATTCTTCATCGCATAAGGCAAAATAGAATACTTATTGATAGTTATAATCATGCATATAGTTATCACGTCAAAAGGAGAAAAACATGTTTACCTTCGTGAAAATATTAGATTATATTCAATTGCAAAAGTATAGTATTTCCTGATATTATAGAAAAGAAAATTTTCTCAATTAAAATAACAATAGTGTGGCTCAAAATAACATATAAACTGTTTGAAAACGCATGGACAATCATCAGCATCACCACGTCATCATCAGCACCGTCATGTTATTATCAACATCGTCATGTTAACATCATCATCGTAGTCATAGTCGTGGTCGTGGTCGTGGTCATGGTCGTGGTCGTGGTCGAAGTCGTGGTTGTGGAGGTAGTCATGATCCTGATCGTGGGCGTTATCGTGATCGTGATCGTTGTCGTGGTCGTAGTAGTAGTCGTGGACGTGATTGTGGTCGTGGTCGTCATCACCACCTCCATCACTACCACCACCACCAGTACCATCACCACCGTTATACATTATCACCTTCGCCATTATCGTCATCTCTTTCGCACATTCTAAATTATCTTATATTATATAATTACAATAAACATAAAAAGCAGACTAAGAAACTGAGCCATAAGTAATAATTATTTTCTTTTACACGTGTCTTTATCTCTTATGGTAATTAGCAGTTTATATATAAAAGTACGAGCTAGAGAGAGAGAGAGAGAGAGAGAGAGAGAGAGAGAGAGTCGGAAGGGTGGAAATAAGGATGAAGAGAGAATAATGAAGAGACTAAGACGAGCACGTATTTCGAAAATTACAATTAAATACTCTTTTATTACAACGAATTGAATGCTGTATTCACAAGAAATACCGTGCAATGCTTCTGTAAAAACACGGCAGTTCTTAGAAGAATTATCCTTAAGCATTATGCTAGGTATAATGAATGATAATGAATAATGAATAATGAATAATAATAATAATAATAATAATAATAATAATAATAATAATAATAATAATAATAATAATAATATTAATAATAACCATTATAATAAAAGAGCATAGACAATACAGGACAGTTGACGCTCGCTCGCTTGTGTGTATCGGGTGCGTGTGCATGTATAGGTGCATTTGTTAAATGTGTTTTATCTGGCGGTGATTTTTTTATATGGCTGCAACAACGGCTGTTGCCGTAGTTGTAGCAGAGGCTGCCGGCGTCGTCGACGTTACCGAAGACGAGGACTTCTTTTTGAGAACGATGTCCTTAATGTTGAGATTGACCTTCTCTTTACGTGGTGGAGGTACTGATTGGAAACAGAAGCGCTTGAAGGCCTCTAGTTCGCGCTCAGCGTCGTCCATCTCACCGTCCTCAAGGTCTATATCTTTGGGCGTGAATACGCTCTCTGGAAAAAACACCGACTCAATGTACCCGCCCTTTTGCTTAACCCCGTTTTTCGAAAGAACAAGCAAGCGTTGCGACATCTCCTCTCATTCCTTAAAATCTATAGCTTAAGATAAATTTTATGATTGTGGACTTTCACGTCTATTCCTTTAATGAAATTATATTACAATTTTATCGTAATGCTAATGTGTGTACTCATTTAATCCGCGAATCATTAGTTCAGTTTTCATTTGGTCATAAACCGTTGATGATACTTTTCAAAAGATTCACATAGTGCTGATACAAGTTTATTAAAGTTATTAATACAATTAAATATTAGTCGCTAATGCAAATATCTCTGCAGATATATAATTTCAACTGAGAATGAATTACCTTTAATAAATTAATAATATTTTGTTGCTGAATAAAAATGTTATTGTAATAACACTGTTTGAACGTAGCTTTAAATCAGGCAATGAAGTGAATTCTAATGCTAATTAATTGAAAAAATTCTTTACTAATAAGAATCAATTCATTAAAATGCGACCAAATTGGCTTAACCCAAAGATTACTCTTATTAAAATGCAAAATTTCTCATTTCATACTAAATATTTACAGAATTAAATATTAAAAAGACGGAGCATTGTGGTCCATTGAATTTCTTTACTAAAAGATTAAATAAAAGAAAGATAGTGAGATAGTGTGGAGTGCGAATGAATACACACACGCACGCAGTTCGCACATACAAAGAAAGACAGAGAGAGAGAGAGAGAGAGAGAGAGAGAGAGAGAGAGAGAGAGAGAGAGAGAGAGAAAGAGACATCTGTCGCACATTTGTCACAAATGCTGCAAAAGACGATCCAAAGACCTTTTCTATTTTAAACTCACTACTAATCACGGCGAGTCGAGCTTCGCAAAAAAGAGTAACTCCATACTATATACCAAAATTAATTCTATCGGTTTTTTCTTTTAACCCTCAACTGCGCATTATCATTTAACACATTTTTATATGCCCAATTAATAAGAGTAGAAGTATTAGCAATAGAATTTTACTTGTTTTTTTCCGATTCAATTTAAAAAATTAAAATAGAAAGTTTTAATTGAACATTTTATAAATAATTACATGTATCAATTTAAATAAATTACAGAATTTTTCTTGGAAAACTGTATAAAAAAGAGTTAAATTACATTGTAGAATATTTTATGATTAACTAGATACAAAAATACATGATAGAACTAGTTAAATAAATTAAAACCCCATAATTTTTTAATTTTTAATATTACAAATATTAAGAGCAGAATTATATTTCATTTTAGGATGCATTTTCATTTATAGAATAATGATTATTAATAGTTTAAAAATACTTTTCTTTATTACAAACATATTTACATATTTTTATAGTCAATTTGAAAAAATATTACGGAATCAATTGCATCAAAACGCTGATTCGCCATTAATAGTCAGATCTTAATTATTTTTGTATTTGTTAAAAAGCTTATCTTAGAATAATTGGCTTTTTTCTTCAACATTATTTTTAATTTTATCATTAAATAATAATTGTACTAAATCCTTAAGATGTAATATCACATGAAATTCTTTTAAATAACAAAAAATATATAATAATATCTATCAATGTGCGAAAAATTGAACTATGATAAAAAACTTCAAAGTTGAAGACTTAAGATGGCTTCCTGATACTTTTCTTGTATTTACTATATATATATATATATGTATATATATATATATATATATTTACATATTATTTCAAGGATAATACTATTTTTTAACTTCTAAACTTTATTATGAATAAATCAATTATAATTTTATATTCGAACGAAAATACATTTTGCATTGATGACTATTAAACTATTATACAGCGAAATAAAATACGTAGTACATAAATATAATAAAAGGATGTTATTAATTGTTTAAAAATAAGTTCAATTAAATGTAAAAATATATAAAAAAAATTAAACGTAAAAATATATTTAAAAGATAATTTTAGTTTAATAACAAAATACTTAATTAGTGAAGTATTATTCGATACTCAGTTTTCTCATTCTACAAAATGATCAAAAAAAAATTGCAGGAAAATAAATTAAGGAAGTATTCAAAAAGCCATCTTTTAACAATGTTTGAAGGATTTTTTTATAAATATTAATATTCTTTCTCACCAACGAGGTTCCAGTCATCGCCACATTGTCGCACTCCATTTCCTCGCTTCTTCTTCTTACGACTCTTGGCACTTGCATTTCCGTACAAACTATTTCCCTTGGATTCCTCAAAATATTGCTGATTATTGTGAAATGGATAAGTGTTTCTAATTTTCGTCAACGTTACGCTCGTACCCTTTAAGTTAATGCCATTTTCAGGAATATTTGGCGACTGACCGTTCGTCACCTTGCTGATTTGGATACTGGAGAGGCCATTATTGAAGAGTGTTGCAGATGTTCGATCGTGATCAGGTTGTTGAGATAATCTTCTGCGTAACTCTGCGAGGTCCGATGATAACTGAACTCCAGTAGAGCTTTTTATAGTGCTTGATAACTCGCTGCTGCTCATAAAACTGTTGTTACTGTTGATCTGAAATTTCGTTCGAAACTTAAACCAATTTATTTCCTCAAAATATTTCAAATTAGAATAAAAATAGCCAAAAGGACTTATTAAGCTGGCGCAAAAAAATATGCATTTTCACTATACTTGCAAATGTTTATTCCTTTTATCCAAATATTATCAAAATTATCCTAAAATGTATTATCATTGCATTAATGGAATTGCTATTATTAATGCAAATATCAATTTGAATAAGAACTTTTGAAAAATGATGATCTTGCGACCTTACAATTTATATAATTCAAAATTTACATAAATTATTCGATTAAAATTAATGGAGTTCCAAATTCTTTCTACTCTGACACCAATTTAAGCATGCCTTCGAAATCGCCTACTGTCGGATTTCTCTTTCAAATTAATCACACAACAATTTTACATTAGCATGTGAAAAAATTTTACAATTTATTCTACCATTTTGTAATAAAAATGAATATATAAAATTGTTTCCTTTTAATTTTTTGCATTTTTGCTACGTACTTTTGGTTTCATTCAATTATTCAAAAAAAATAATTATCCCTAATTATTCACTAATTGGCGCATTATTCGACGAGTTCGTTATACACGCAACCGAATGATTTATTTCAATTTAAGAAACGAAAAGATATTATCGACTAGTGTGGCTAGAGTTCGATTCAATGAGAATATAAAAGCAGCACCACACCTTAACAGAATCATTTGCTGTGGTACTTCCTTTAACTATAAAATCGGGCTTCGGTGGTGGCTGCAAACCTGCATTGATCGCCTGTTGAAGAGCCGGGCTTCGAATGGTTACCATGCCGTTCTCGGCGACTTTAATGATTGCTGCTTGCTGTGTACTAGGCTCTATTTTTGGAGGTGGTGGTCCAAATGCCGGGTTTCTTATCGTCACCATATTAGTCGAAGGATTATGAAGTATTCGCGCGGATTCTACATTCATGTAATCGGTGGAATGCTGCTGCTGGTGCTGCTGCTGGTGCTGTTTATTACTTTGCGACAAGTTAATGCCATTGCTACTTTTTTCATTGCCATTCGTCAAAATTGGATTTTTATTTTTCTTTTTTTTCTTCTTTTTCGACGTTAACGATTGATTGTTTGCGTCCTTTGATACGTCTGAAAAAGACATGAATTATTTTTTTACGACTTACTCGGTACGGCAATGTCAAATATCCCCATTCAAATTAAGTAAATTAATAAAGATCGCGATATTACAATTAACTTTACTGTAGCGATTGAAAACCATTCCAAAATTTAATGCACTAAAATATGGGCAATGAATAAACATTTAAAATTTCCTCATTTATATCAAATTTGAACTTCGTATATCTCATTGCTAATCCTACGAACACATCTTCTAAAATTGCAAAACTTGCCAATAGATTTTTATCTAATTATAAAATTTGAAAAATAATAAGGAGAAGTGTATGTTGCAATATTTTAATTACATCAGTGTATAATGTTAAAAGGAGTTAAAAGTCTAACGATAACACAAATACTTTGATAAATAATACAATTATATAATTTTAGTGATAAAAAATTGAGAAGAAAATACTATGAATGATAAATAAAATACTATTTAAAAAATTACAAGTTTACATTTTCATAGACGTAGAACATTTGTCAATATTATATTAAATCGTTTCTTTGTTAAATAGATCATATTTATAAATAAAACAAACCATTTACCTTTATCTATATTTTTTGGCATTAAGTCTTGCTTCAGTCTTCCAGTATCAACAACAATTACATTTCCAGTACCTTGTGAGCTTCCATAATTTGGTGCTTGAATACCACTCATAGGTGCAGCAATTATTGTAGTTTGTTTAGGTGAGTTGTTAGCAGGTTTTGGAGTAGTGGTTGATTTTAACGGAAGTGGTTTTACTGGAGCATCAACTTTAGTAATGGTAATACCAGGAGGAAGTTTTAAATTTTCAATATTTATACTAGATGATATATTATTTGCTTCTTTGCAATAATTATTTAATGAAGTATCAACCTTTTCTCTTTTTTGATTTTGTATAACCTCATTAGTTTGTTTTTGTTTATTTGTTGTATTCTGAACTATTTTAGATATTTTTTGATTATCAAGTTTTGCTAATACAACATTCTGATTAATATTATTAGAATTACTATTATATTTTCCTGCTTTTCCAGAATTAGCTGAGATACTGTTAATTTTTTTCTGATTTTTATTCGCTTTAGCATTTTTGTTGTTAGAGATAGCATTAGTCTGTTGTTGATTTTGTTGCTGTTGTAACTGCTGCTGCTGCTGCTGCTGCTGCTGCTTGTTTGGAATGGTAGGTTGAGTTACAGTTATCTTAAAAAAAGGAAATAAATTAATTTCATTAAAATTCACACACACACACACACACACACACACACACATACATCATTTAATATTTCGAAATAGTTACAATAAAAATAATACATATTATAATGGTAAAACAGTATTTAATATAAAAAGTGAAATTACTTATATGAGTCATTCCATTTCATATTGGCTATTTATTAGATATATAATTATTTATGAATAAATGATGGTTTATAACAATTTGTACTGCAAATCATATTTATAAGTAGCTAATGATTTATTAAATTATGTAAATTAGATTTATTATATTGAATTGAACAATCTTTTAAATATATTATATAATTTAATGCAGAGCATTACAGAGAAATTAAAATAAAAATTTTAAATATATAAAACAATATAATTATATAGTAATTTGAGCATGAAGAAATATCTATTTTTATTGTTACATACGTACTATTTTAAATCATTAAAAATATAAATATTGTGATAATATAAATAGATTCTTTTTCTTCTTCTCAAGTTATACTGTTAAATTACCTTTAAACAAATTACTTTTAAATAATTTTGATTTGCATAAATTTGAATAAACTAAATAGTTTATATCTCATGTTTTCTAATTTATATTTTTATGAATGTTCATAAAAGTTTATTGAAATAAAAAATAGATTTAGTTTACCTTGGATGGTTTTTTATTTATCATACTATTTTCTTGTTTATTAGAATTTTCATTTATGAGAATTTTCATTATGTTTTCTTTATTTTCACTATTTCTCTTTTTATCCTTTTTAGATTGTGTATTTTTAGTTTCAAGAACACTATTATTTTGTTGGTGGCGTGATTTCGATTCTTCTTGTTGCTTTCCACTTTTAAATTTATCTTTATTTGCATGTTGTAATTTCGAATTTTTCACATCTTGCTTTTGGCTTTGCTCAGACTTTATATTACTATTACTATTATTATTACTAATATTATTGCTATTGTTATTATTATTATAAGATTGGAATTTATTAACAGTTTGTTGTTGCTGTTGATTACATGAATTATTACCCTTATTTTTTTTTTTTTTATACGAAGCTTGGGACTGTTTATCTCCTGATGAATCTTTTGTTTGACCGTTAACTAATGTAAATAAAACCCTATCTTCAGCTGGTGTTTGACCTTTCAATGTGATTGTCACAGTTGGTTCAGCATTATTCGATTCCATAATTCTTTTAATTGTGACAATTTGAGATTGACTTTCAGAAGTTGACTCGCACTGCTTACTCTCACACTCGTTCTTCAGCGCTTCTTGTTTTTCTATTTCACGTCTTAATTTCTTCCTTTCTTTTTTAGTTAAATTACTCGTATCTGTATTATTGGGAATAATTATTTGAGGAATAACTCCGCATTCATCTTTTTCAGGTGCTTTTATTTTTCCTATGCTAGCAGTCTTTTTAATATTTTCCGTTATCGTCGCTGACGCTGGTACTGATAATGACAATAATTTAATTTTATTAACATTCTTAACATTACCATTAGTTATTTCTATACTTTTCTTTTTAGGAGTATTTCCTTGTTTTAAAATTGAAAACGATGATTGTGGTGTTGCAACAGTAGGAAGAATTGACACTTCCGGAAATTTTTGTTGTGGTACTGTTTTTTGAGAAGAGATTTGTTTTTGAGGATTTACTACAGTTATAGTCACTTCTGGAGTTTTCTTCTGAAGTTCTATTAATTTTAATTGTTCCTCTGCTTCCTTCTCTTTTTTCAATTTTTCTTCAAGCTGATTAAATTTGAAATTAATTGTGATTTTTTAGTATTCCCATATTTATAATTTTTTTAAATTTATATATACTTTAAGATTAATTATTATAGAATACATAACACTTTTGATTAAAATTTTAATTTTCTCTTTTTGTACATTAATATTATAGTATATATTTCCCATTTTTAGAGAATTCTCTTTTTAGAAATGTAGTACAGTAAATAAAATAATATTCTTGTTAGTTTTACGTTTATTATAAAAGTATACTAAAATTGTGAAGTAGTTTTAGTAATTTACAAATTTAATAATAGTTATACATCAAATTTCCAACTGATTAACTTCCAATATGAATTAATAATAATTTAAAATTTAAATATTGAAATATTGTATTACCTTTTTCTGTTTTTGCCGTGCTTTCTTTTCAGCTTTTTTTTTATCTTTTTTTCCATTGTGACTGCCTTCAATGAATTCTACTGCAGCCTCAATAGACCATTGATCTTGTGCAGGTTTCATTGCAACAATGGGTACAGTTGTATTAATAGTATTGATAGTTTTTGTAACAAGAGCTGGACGAGTATTGAAGTTTTTTGAAACAGGTGTATTTGATCTTGATGCCACATTAGGTAATGTAATTGAATCTACATTTGTTATTGTCGATGAAGTTGAAGACGATGAGGATAAGGATGAGGAAGAAGATGATACTTCAACAGAGCTTTTTGTATGGGGATTGCAAGCTGCTATACACACTTTTGCCTTCTTTTTTGACAGAAGTTGTCTAAGCCTCTCACGCATCTCATTATAATTCCGACTAACTGGAGCCACGGATGGCTAAAAATATGTGCAAATTCTTTATTGTTTTTATACATATTTATCTTTACAGCTTATACATAACATAATAAGTTGCTTTAAAATTATTCTAACAAAATTATTCAACACAGTTTCATTAATAATCAGAATTAATTTGAAACAAAAAAGAAATATTAAATTATTTTATAAAAATGTGTAATCGTCATGTCATACAATATAGGTACTTACTACACCATGCCCGAATACTTCACAATAACAACAGTCACAGTGACGATTTGAATCCCTAGGAGTTGGACTATTTGTTGTTGAGCAAGAGTCTTCGTGACTACTTCCAGAATCTGAACAATCACCATTTTCTCCAGGGCTCACTAAAAATAGTAATTACCATTCTTAGTAATTAAATTACTCACTAAATTATCCAATCGATTTTGAATTATAATAATAACTCATATAGTACAATAACTTAAAATATTTTATGGAAAACATGTAAAGAAAACAATTTTCATATATCTTTAACATCTTGTACTATTTGGGGTAAATAATTAAAATATATAAATAAATAAACACTAAAAAATAGATTAAAAGTAGTTACAATCACTGGTTGATAATCGTTTAATATGTTCGACTATATGCTGCTGTTTATGACAAGCTACTGCTGCTGATGGATGATTGTTATGACCTACATGCGTTCGATGAGGACCAGAGGATTTAATTACTGCATTGGATAAACTTCCGTGCAAATGAGAATGAGTCGAACCTGTGCAACATCGACAAAAAATTCGACATACGATTTATGTCTTCCATTGGACTCGAGAATACTTTCATTATTTTTTTTAACTTTTTATTGTGTTTTGTGACAATTATTTAAAATTTAAGATTCTAATTAGTTTTATACTATATTTGTTTTATGTAAATAATGAAATATGACAAGACTATAATGATGATAGATAATTAAATTCTATATATCTTATACTTGATACAATTATTTATTAATGTACTTACATCTACCCTGATGATGATGACGATGTAAATAACCTTGATTGTGAGTTGCATGAGGAGTTTGGGTAGTAGAATGTCTAGTTTGTGTTTGAGATGTTGAAGCCGTCATCATTTTTGAAACTTTTTTTACAGGTTCTTTACAATTTTCTATACTTGGTTTTAATAAAATGTATCGTGAAAGAGTAGGGCAATCAGTAGTAGATTCATTTCTTACTCCTTGTATATGATCTAACAAACATTTGGTTTGATTTATTTTTATGCTTCTTACTTAACATTTGATATAATTAAATCAAGTATTAAAAAATAATTAATTACCTTTTGGATTTTCAATAGTACAATGATTTGCTGTGCCACTTTCTAAAGTTTCTTCCTTGAGCTATTTTTAAAGAAAAAATTGAATTGTACTCTTGAGTTAAATGAAAAAAATTATATACATTAATTTAAAATAAACCTACACTAAAATTTGAATCGACAGTAGAATTATTGATGTGACATTTGCAAGCTTGTTTTTGACATGAAACAGATTTGTTAATACCTTCCTTTACTGTCTTTTCTAAACAAGAAGGATAACATTTTTTCTCCTTTAAAACTATGGATTTCTTTTCTTCTTCTAATGTAGATGATAATGTTAATGCTTCTACTAAATCTGCTAACCTTTGTTGAGGAGATTTTTTCCAATCATTAAACATGCTTTGTATTTCAACCGCATTTGGAAGTGAACAAGATCGAAGATCAGAGCTCTTATTTAAAATTTCTTCATTTTGTATAGAGCCATCGCTTAAAGAAAAAATGTTTTTGTAAAGTAATATTTTTTTTTAATATAATATTTTTAATATAATATTTACTATAATTTTTTTTTTTATAAATAAAGTAATCTAACCTATCCTCCACTTCTTTCACGAGTTCTATTTTATTATTTAAATTGACACCTGAAATCGATTGACCAACTTTCAGTCTAGTTTTAAATCGTTCAAAGTCTGCCCGAACCTTTTTCATTACAGAACCAGTTACTTGTTCTGCGCTATAATACAATATTTATATAAAGTCATTTTAATATACTTATTATAAAATTTTTTTTTAATAAGATTATACATTACTTACTTATATTTATCAATAAGTCGTTCAATTTCTGGACATAGACTACCAATTTTTGTAATTTCATCATCAAATGCAAGGTAACGATGAACAAGATAGTGATACTCCGAACCTTTTATTGGCAAATGTTTTCTTAACTATCGAATCGAAATAATTATTAATTGAAATAAAATGTTTTTATGCAAAAATCTTGCAAAAATCTTATATTTTATATGAACATAACATTACCTGTCCAATAAATGGAGGTAAATTATTTTGTATCAAAGGGTCACTGTAAACGTAATTTTGATACAGACTCTTATTAATATATCCCCATGTCAAATTGACTTTACTAAAAAGTTCCTTTTGTAAAGGTTCTAGCAAATCAGAAATATGTACAGCTGTTGCTAATAATGCTTCATATCCATCTAATAACTCTGTTTAAATTGATAATTTATTACTTTAAGAATATTAAGATACAAGAATGATTATTTTATTCAAATATTTACTTGTTAAAAAAACTTCTGCTAGATTATCAATACTACGATCATACAGAAGAGTCAACAATTGAACTTTTACACCTATTACAAATTCTTGTGCTTGACCCACTAGCCACATAAATAAGTGATAAGGTACTCTATCACATAGCCTAAAAATTACTTATAATTATTTATAGAGAAATAAATGGATAAATATTTTTAATGTTCATAAAAAATATAAGTACTTACAAAACTACAGACTCTCTAAGTTCAAAAAAGTTTTCTATTGAATCAAGACCTTGAGGTTGTTGAGGCAGTGATGAAGTAGGAGAATTCATAGAAAACCCAGATGTTTCCATAAACCAATTAAATGTATATCTTATGTATTGTCTTAAATCCATTCCAAGACCTCTTAGTTTCATCATTTCTTGCAAGTCTTCTGCTGACAAATCTCTATAATTCAATATAAATGAATATTAATTAATAATAAATTATTAATATAAATTATGTTATTTTTTTTTTTTTAAATTTCAATCAACAACCTTTTTTTCCATTTGCAGTCTTCACAGTTACATAGATTGTCAGTGGTAGTACTGACAATGTGGATCTTTTGTTTGTTTTCCATGGACACAGTATTTTTATTACTTTTTACAATATCTTTACTATTTAATGGTACTTCTACCGACAATCGATTCTCTTTAATTTCAACTTTCTAAAAGTAAAATATAAATAATCATAAGAAAAAATGAAACTAAAAATATAAAAAATATTTTTTCAATTATAAAAAACTATAATTAATAAAATTTGTAAAGAAATATTTTTAAAATGTTTATTAATTTGCTTAATTATTACATGAGCAGCAATCAATTTGACATTACAGCTGATTGTTTCAATCCCCAAAAAGAAAAATATAATTGAACGATTACAAAAACAACAACAGAGTCAACGAACAGTCTTCCTACAAACAATTCAACCTCCTGGCAGCAAGGACAACAAACCTGGACAAATCTCATCGCACGAAAGTCTACTATCTATCCTTACCCCTTCGGAGAGCAGAGCTGAAGCAGCTTCAGGATAAACATTGAGGAGTTGCTTATCGGTCAAATCCTCCACTGGGAGAGGCGATGGTGGCGGTGGTGGCTTGAATTTTTGGACAATAGTAGCACTAACAGTCTCGGTAGCCTCGCTCCTCGAAACATTATTTTCTAGTCCCTCGCTGTTATTACTGTCCTTGTGCTCCTTTGTGAGTACGTCGCCCATAGCTGCGCTGCTGATTGTGTCGGGCTCCGTGTCAGCAGTTTCGTTGACTACTTCAGGACAGGTTGGGGGAGAAGGAGTGCTGACAGTAAGAAGCCTGCTCTCCGAATCTTGCCACTCACTGCTCATTCTACGTAGACGCAAAGGTTAACGAAGAAAAAGGAGGCGAGGAGCCCGGTGCGCGAGGCAAGCGATGCTCTCACTCTCTTCTATCTTCGCGCTCGCTTGACGTTTCGAGGGGTTAGTTCCTCACAGGAATGACGACAACGAAATCGAAGGCGATGCCCCGACGGCAGCTCATAGGGCACCGTCGCGCATTAAGTTATCCACGTAATCGTCGCAAAACTTGCGGACGATCTGTGGCACGACACATGCTATCAACAACCCAACTCACTCGCACTCACTCGCTGTCTCGACTTCTCAAATATGGCGGCGGCCGCGATCAACACCGACGCACACGCATGCAATTCAATGCGAAGAAGAAAACCCCTGCGAGCGAGTGCGTGTCCATTTGAAGTGCGCGAGTATATAAAAGTCTGGCTCTGTGTAAATGATTACAAGGCGAATTAATTGTTGTGTGTGAATTATAGGGAATCTCAATTTGCGTTCACATTTACTAGTCAAAATCTGGGATGAAAACCTGTTAAAACGACGAGTATACGACTCTTGTCGTTGCTTAACATAGATTATGTACGTATTCGTGTGTGTACGTTTATACATGTTTACACGAGTACGTGCGTGCTTACGTGCATGCACATGCACTAGATACCTTTAAGAAAATAAAAAGAATAAAGTAAATGTTGATTTTTACATTCGATTAGAGAGAGAGAGAGAGAGAGAGAGAGAGAGAGAGAGAGAGAGAGAGAGAAAATAAATGATGAGATGGATTGATTGATTGTAATAAAAAAAATAGACAAGTCGAGAGAAAAGAAATAATAGATGTTAAATGGGCAAGAATCCATATTCTCCTATGACTAAAATAAAAGTTAAAATTCGTACCATCTATATAGTAAAACTTACATTTATTCTGTAAATTAATACAAAATAATTTTATAATTTAAAAATAAAATAAATTACTAAAACAATTTTTCTAAAGTTACCTATGCATGATATCATATAACATACAATTGCTTTGTATTTTGCGAATGATAATTTATAAAACAAAAATTTTCTATTACTTAATAGTAAATGGAGCTTTATTGAAAGCTTGAATTTGAGCAATTCCAATAAAATATAATCAATTGTATTTATTTTCACACAAGCTCCGTTTTTATACTTTAAATCGTACATTTATATTTTAAAGAAGCTAAAGATTTCGAATAAAATAGAACAAGATGAATAAATGTTTTCTAAAAATCTGTATAAATCCGCCTAAGCATATTTCTATAGTAATTTGATTCTACGAAATTTGAATTCAGTTCTGTTTGATCTCATTAAAAAAAAATTTGAGATTCTTTTTCAAATTTAAACGACAAAAATAAATAATTATACAGAACATATATTCTAATTATTTAAGAAATTATTATACCAACACCTATACATGCAATTTAATGCGATAAACAATTTTTCAAATAAAATATTTTCTTTTAATTTTTGAAATTCCGCATTTTAATAAAGTTCAGAGAAATGTAATTAGTTAATTTATTTTAGTAAACTGAAACGGCTCTACTTTCAGATCAGTTTTTTAAAGCGTAACATTGCATATGTAGTACTATAAATACTAATTACATACCTTAAAAATCACATGATTTACAATAATTATAAAATTTAATTAAAATAGTTTTATTCTTTGATTATAAAATAGGTTTGAATACATTTTTCTACGCTTCAATTATAATATAAAGTTTGCAGCATTATATTTATTCCATTGATTCAGAAAATAGAATGATCCAAAAAATAGAAATATTATTGTTTAAATGAAATTAACTGTTGAAACTTATAAGTACTCATAAAAAAAACTATATAAGATAAAGTTATAAATAATTATAAGTATATCAATATTTTTGTTAACATTTATATAGTTTAAAATAAAATAGAATACCTGTTCGGGCGCGAACAGAGACCTACGCTACAATAATGGAACAAAACCATTACGCATTTTATGAAACATCAAAGCGATGTAGGTTGATAGTACCCACAGTAAAAGCACCTTCCCAATACCCATCCAGCTGGTTTTCATTGAACAAGGGAAGAAAGCCAAGGATCGTTCTAAGAACTGGAAATATAGATGAGAACACAATAGCGGGCATCGTGAAGAGAGGTGTCAACGGCGAAGCATTAAGTATCCACGTCGTTAATTATTTACTTTACACATATTTTTTTAAAGAGAAGGCTTCACTAGTGAGGGACTGGAAGAGTTATGGAGTCACAATTGGGAAAGATAAGGATGTGATAAGTCCTTGGGATTTATTAGAGATACAGTTAAACTCCGATTCACTGGACGGAGGGATGGAGACAGCATCCGTAACCCCCAAAGATTTAAAGTAGATGGCGTGTATGCTTCTGGCACCCTCTCGATTAACAAATCTCCCTGTGATGGAGTATAAAGAGGTGTTGCAAAAGAGATTGATGGATATGATGAGGTTAAATGATTGTCCTTTAGTGGCTTTCCCACCAGAATTAGTGTATGATTCATGGGTGTTGGATGTCGATTACATGAAAATGATTGCGGCCATAGATATGTTTTTGTACAAATTCCCCAAGTCTCCATCCGCTAACTTTCGAATATGCACACTAAGATCACGGTTTAAGGACTATCCATTGATTACGCTTGCTCTCTGATGAGCTTCAAAAAGGAAAGTGATTTTCTTTATTGGATATATACAGGAAAATTTGCCCAGGAAATTATCACTATGATGAAAGAAGAGGAGGAGATAACCCAATCAGACTCTTACTTCCCATACCAGTCAGACCTCCAGCTGGTAACTAATGCGTAATCAATGGATAGTCCTTAAACTGAGACTTACTACTCCGTGGTAAAAAATCCCGACACCTACTTTGTGGTGCACTCCGTAGGAACGGTATTAGGTTCTACAAGATCTAAGAACGCAACAAATGTTCGGGCGCGAACCCGAGTGTGAATTCTCCCCACTAATGTGTGAGGGAGAAGCACATAGTGGAAGGGTTGAGATAGTAGGGTAAAAGAATCGTAGACCAAAGTGGCATATATAATGCCGGTGAAAAGCTGAATTTTATTGAACAAAGAATAAAAGAAAAAAAGGCGCAATTCTTAATACGGTACTTATACTATTGTCTTTATAATGATTTGTACGAGCCGCACCTGCACGATACGCGAAGCGTGGATTGTTTATACACTTTGACTTTGCTACACTTACGCGTTACGCGAGATGTGATTGTTTATAAGCGGAATCTACTTTCTTCTATTTGCAGCGTTTATTGTACATGATTATCCGCACTGATCACGCATTGATTTAATTCCGTGGTGTTGGCGTGAGTTAACAAGATGAATTAATTGTATTGTCCAAAACAAAAGGGTGGCGACGGCCCCGTAATTCTTGTTAATTACGCATAGACGAATCGCCATGTGGTCTTACAGGTCGCTCGGCTCACTGGCCGAGGATGGCGGCGACGAGCCTAGTAGTACACGTATCCCAGGATGGGAAGGATTCAACCGCGGGCTTTCTAAAGTAGCGTGCTCAGCGTCTGGGAGAAGCTTCTTTACGTACGGAACCTGACGCTGGGCGTGAGAACTGCTCTTCTGTAAGACCACTGGTTGCACTGGAGACCCTTTCGAGATGGATCGGAAGACGTAGAGTAATTGGAGTAACTTCTCGCCTCGGGGTGCTTGCGGTCTTATTTTATAGCCGCAGGGCTAGCTAGGCCGCCGAGGATGCGTGGTGGGGGGTTAACTAATTTCCCTACGTTGTTGAGATATATGAACAAAGAATGTCGCCTTCTTAAGCAAGGGGTAAGGGGTGAAGATCGAGACGATGGAGAGAGGGAGCTGTGTTGCGCAGCGTTTTGTAGTTCATGAGCTTACCGCGCTTTGGCTGGAAACACTGGGATTGTAAACAAAGTATGGCAATCACGAAATATGAGACGTTCCAACAGAAAGACTTAAAAATAATATTCGTAAGATGTTAACCGAATATTCTAGCAAGATTCTAGCAAGAGTCACATTCAAAAGTAAATAGGTATTATTTAGTGACTACTCGAGATTCTGTCGGAATCGCGAACATTCCGCCCGCGATCAGCAAGGTTGTGCTGATGATTCCCTTAATACTGGAACGGGTAATACCACTAGCTTGGTGATCGGCCTCTCGAGGATGGTTGTAGCAGTCTTGATAGCCTCTCTCGAGAATGTTAGTGGGAGCATGTCTTTCACGTCGGCACACACTCTGTTGAGTTGACTTCGCAACAACCTCTTTGCACCCTCATACGCAATGTTCGACCGATGCGTTCCTGCTGGAGGTATTGTAAACCTTAGTTTAAAATCATGACTAATAGAGCTCGATTGCACGTTGGAGCCCATTATCTATGTGGGAGCAAGGAAACAGACTACTCGAGATTCTGTCGGAATCGCGAACAATACCGAATAGATATTTCTATTAGAAACAATATGTAAACATTTAAAATTAACAATATAAATTTATGAAATTACATACAAGTTTTGTATTAAATATTGCGAACGCATCATGTAATCATTAATTTGTTAATAATTACTATTGTCAAAGTTATCGGTAAGAAGCAAAGGTATTTGAGGTTTGAAGAATATTTGAAAACAATGTACTTTTATTTAATTTAAAAAGGCACAGAAATTTCATATAAAAATATCGATTATTTTATGATATAAAATAGGTTTGATATTAATCTTAATTAATTAATTTAATATAAATCTAAAATTTGAGGATCTGAAATATCAATTGGAATTAAAAGTCGATAAACATAAAACTATGTTCCAAAAACACAAATTTACTATAACATCAGTATGTATGCTATTATAATGTACATACAAACGAATCAACGATCAGAATATTACGTTTACAAATATTTGTAATTTGTAAAACTATATTTAATAATGTATTCATTCAAATCAACGTCTTATAATCTATTATTCATTAAATAATTGTCGGTAAATGAATATAAACACAATATTCATAAAGATAAAGTTAGATTACGGGTTATTCAGAAAAATAAAAGACAATTTAATATACAAATAAATATTTTTTAACGTAAAAAAATTCAAAGTTAAAAACAAGATATTGGAAATTAAAAAAAAAAAAATTATCTATAATTATCATATCAATTTTTAATAAATTTTATATAATATCACGTCAGTAATTATTACTATTAATTTTAATATAAAGATTTGTAAGACAATTACAATAAATTTAGGCTTACATATATAAATTTCAATATACAATATAAGTTTCAAATGCCAAAAATACTATAAATTATTTCATACTACATTATGTTATATTAAAATAGTCCAGTCAAATAATGAAATTAAGAGTAGTTTTCATATGAAACTTAATCAATATAAGAATTTATTTAATCGATTTAACAGATTTCTTAAAGATTGGTCTAATTTATTTAATTAATCTAAAAACGTATTTTACAAGACATAATTCAAATACATCAGTAAGTAATAATCTTATACATAGAAATACATGAAAATAATTTTTAAAATAAATTGAAATTATTAAATAATATTGAATTCAGTCATAAATTCAAAAACATAAGAATAATTGAGCTGATATTAATTGATCGAAAAAGGCGTATGATGGATCCTGCATTTACATAAGAGTAATTAATAATAAAAATTAAATAACCGTAAATCTTATAAATAATCTTACAATACAATAAATATTACAGAGACTATGTGGTGCATTATTATTATTACAATTACTTAAAACTATGACAGAATATTTATATAAAAAATGAATGACATTTACTTATAAAGAGTCATTAAAAAAAATTCTGCTAATTTTTTAAGCAAAGATCGAATGCTATCATTTTTACAGTAATATCTATCATACCTTTCTCAATACACAGTCACATCCCTTTCTAAATACAGGTATAAATTACAGTTGGTCGTTGTATATTAAATTATGAGAAGAAAGGGCTATAAATTTTATTGGCATATTAGGGAATCAAATAGTTAAAATAATTCACTAAATTTTAAATTTTTAATATAAAAATAATTGACTACTCACTAATGTGGGAATTAGTTGAGCATTTTTTAACGGATTATAGTAAGTCAATGTTAATTTTTCAAACATCATTTATATAGAACAATTCGCGATTGTTTACTTACAAACAAACCATTACAAACATACGTAATTCAAACATAAGCCATTTTAATTGTAGACTAATCTACTCTTCTGTCTGATTTTAATAATAATTTTCTTCAACACATTTTGCAAGAGAGAAATATTAACAAATTTATCCAATTATTAATTGAATGAAATTTAAATTAACAAACTTGCAATAAGGCATTATATATAATTTCCGGAATACTACCTTTATAAAAATATTTGCATGAATTTAATATAAAAAAGAAATAAATATTAGCACGATTATCATTCTCAGAGAAAATAATATACTACTGTTTCATTGGTGAATACATCAAGTTATCAAGATGCACCATGGAAATGATAGTATCAACTGAATGTAAGATAGATATTTAAGAAAGATGTAAATATCATTTATTAATTTCTTGTTATATTATTATTAAAATTTATATAATGTAATAATGCAATAATACATAATGTAAGATCATTTTATACCCTTAATATTTGATCATTTTTTAATCTATTGATAAAATGTTGACAAATTATTTTAAATATAATTTATATAAATAGAATAAAGAAATCTTTAACATTTTATAATATTGATGTTACCATTTTGAAATTAAGTTGTATGAGAATTGGCATATATAAATAAATGACAAACCAGTAAGGTATAAATATTTTTTAATTTCACATTTTTTTAATTAATTGATAAATTACCACTTAATATTTCTTTTGTATTAATATTAATTGTTTAATAAAGAAATTTTAATATCTATTCTTCTTAATGGTATCAAATTTTCACCGTTACACATTCACAAAAATTGTGTTTTAATAATAATACTCAATAGTATTGTAAAAATCACTTTTTAACAACATAAGTTTTGTTATTATATTTATAACTTAATTTATATAGAAAATATTTACATAGCAAGTACACTACCAGGAGCAAAGAGTTTTACTTTCCGATCAAACAATTTAAACAAATAAAGCATTTCTTCTGGATGTTTAATACTTAATTTTCCATTTTGTGACTTCCAATAAATAATTATTTTACCAGAAACATTCTTTGAACATCCTTTTTCTAATGGCTGAATGCTTATTATAAGTTCTGCAAAATGTCGTAAACCATTAGCTATTACAGTTGGTTCACATAGTTCTTCAACATTTTTATAAATATGACTGGCAATACAAATTGTTAAAAATGGTTCGCTATTAATAAATGACCTTATATATCTAATAAAAAGCCAAACATCTTCAATATTTAAGCCAATGTCAAACAGATGACTTATGTCATCTATAATTATATATACTTTTTGTGAATCAATTTTCTTTTTAATTGATGTATATTCACATTTAATTAGTTGAACCATTTGTTTTATATTGAATTCAATTACTTTAAATTTCCAACGTCTATTATTTTCATTTTGAATGTTTTTGTCTATAATATGAAGTGGCCTAACTATACTGATATTTGATTTACATTGTTCCATAAGGTTATATCCAAGTTTCATTCCAACATTATGTAAGTGAAAAAATGAATTATGAAATAGAACAAAGCAGATTCCATAATTTTTATCCATACAATGTGATATAATTGCATGAAGAACAAAATTTGCATCGGCGTTATGATGTTCTTCAATAAATATTAAATTATTACTCATATCAATTTTATCAATATCAATAGTTTCCTTTACTTCCTCCATTTTCATTTATGTTGTTCTAAAAAAAAATTTGTAAACATTTCTAATAAGTTTATATTCTAATTGAAATACATAAATAATTATTCAAATAAATAAATAAATTTTATCTAAATGTAATTACCATATATTTCTAAAATTTTAATTAAAAACTTCTATTTATGAATAAGATCTCATAATATCGATAAAACCATGTGATTTAATATAAAATAGCAATTGGAAGGATAAAAATTAACTATAAAATTACTTATAAAAGATTTAATAATACTTTATAGTAGAAAAACAATTTACACACATTTATTTCATTCGATGAAAACATTACATGAGGTTGAGTGATATTATCTTAAACAAAGTAATCAACTTCTCAATTGCAGAATGATGTTTAATAACGTACAATATAAATATGAAGTTATACTAGACGTCTGAAAAAGTGGAACCAATAGTATATGATATTTTGAAATTATTTTCGCTATTATACTTGAAATATCGAAATGTAACCAAAAAAATATAACAAAAATAAAAAATGAATATATTACTAAACTTGAAGACATTTATTAAAACGTTAAAAAATGATGACTCTATGTTATTTAAAACAAAACGTTTTTTAATGCACTACTAATTAATTTTTAAAAATTTATAAATTTAGAGTATAAATTAGAACATATTTTTAATAATAAATGCAATCATCTTAATTTACTTTTATCTAATATATATGTAAATATTATGCACTGCACTTATTAAATCAAAGATTTTAGAGTATATTAAATTTTAAGTTAAGAATTACAAGAAATTAGATAATTAGTAAATATTATAAAACTTATTGCGGGATTGAAATCATTCATAAATTCGTGTTTGTCCTGAGAGATATAGCTGTATACATACTATCTATATATATATATATACTCGTAGAAAATTACATTGCAATTATTAACAAGGAGCAATGAGCGCGAGGTATTATGCACATATGAAGAAATGATGCTCGATACTGTATTGCCATGTAAGAATTATGCGAATTATTATATTAATTTTAAAAGGTTTAAAATTGAATACGTTTAATAAGAGATGAATATAATAATACAGTACAACCGTAAAATGGATCCACATGTCACATATAAATGAACAAAACTATTATCTCAATCCTTTATATATATATATATATAATTAGGAGACCTAATTATTGTATTTAATGCTTTCTATCTCAATAAGGAAATAACGTACACTGATGCATTAAAAAACAATTATATTAAGTTATTTTTATCAATTTTCATATTTAAATTAATATTAAAAATATATTTAAAAAATTGTATTTTAAGAATTATATTTAAAATTATAAATTTAATGGTCATATGTAAGTTATACAATATTTTCTAAATTATGGGTCTCTGCATTCTGAAACAGTTTAATGTATTCATATTTTATAAGACTATTGCTAATTTGTTATGAACATTAAAATTCTAAAAATAAAAATTAGATTTATTACTAAAATATTATTGATAAAGTAAATGTAAAAATTGTTAATTCATAACATTTAGAAATAATATATTACTAAAATTGTGACATTTGTAGTTGTGACTATTAAGCTTTGATATATACAAATATTGAACTGTTGTTACAATTTGTTATTAAAGACAAATATATAGATTTATATACAAATATAAATCTTACGATATAATAAAATTCTTCAAATTTATAACTAAAATTTCAAAATTTACAAAGTGATTTAAAGTATACTTATTTTATAGTACAAATGACATTACACTTTTATTTCATTATTTGACTATATATTTAATATATAAACATATAATATATATATTTATATTTATATTCTATAGACGCTCTAAGTTTTTAGTTTTTAAGATTTGAAGTATTACATTACAATTAGTTGAAACATACGCTATTTTTTTTATTTAAATAATTTGGAGTTAGAATTTTGATTAATAAAAAAAATTTTTTAAATAAAATCAAAATGTTATGACAATAAATTAAGCTAGGACTGTAGCATTTGAACAGAATAATTTTAATAGTTCGTATGTTTTAAATTTAGTTGAAAATAATTTTAATTTTTTTTCCGTGTCTTCTTTAAATGTAATAATATTTTTGTTTTTATTTATGCACTTATTCTTTGATTTAAATGTGGTTCCTATATATTAGTTTAAGAATCCAATCAGAATGCTATATGCTTTGTGGTTGCGAGTTATTTAAATTAACTTTCCATTTTGTCCACGTGACTTTCTTCTATACGAGTTTTATATTCATTGTTTATTACTTTGGGAATTTTTTTTGAGTTTGACTCTTTCCTTCACGTAACCTGTTAGATTCTTGTGCTTCTAGATATTACTATAAATATTTAATTAATTTTTATATAGAGTAGGTAGATATTAAATCAAATAAATTATGGCGAAGTTCGATTTGACATGTCGTATTGGTCAATACCTCGACCGGCACTTAGTATTGCCACAGCTCGAATTTCTTAACGCAAATAAAGTAAGTCTTTACAACAATCAATTTTTCATGTGGCTTATTTATACCACTAACATTAACATTTTATTATCATGTTCATCCGTATATGTATTCATTGTTTATATATAGACCTTTTGTGAACACTATTCAATTATTTTGATTGCACTTTAGATTTTTGATGAAAAGGATTTACTCCAAGCCAAGCTTGACACCCTTAGTACGACTAACATGGTTGATTATGCTATCGATGTAAAGGAGCAACTGTATCCTGATACCAATGTACCAGACGTTAGTATAACTAGTCATTATTTAAATATGTGTATTATATGTATAACAATAATACAAAAATATAAATATATTTAATAAATGGTATTTTGTAATGTATAGGAATTAAAAAATAAAAGAATTGAGATTTTACAAGAGTTAAGACGATTACAAGATGGTGCTAAAATTTTTTTAGTAATTGATGATGATGCAGTTATGAAAAAAATGGAAAGTATGCGTGACTCCAAAGCATTAATAAAATTTTTGGCAGATGAAGCAGATGTTAGTATCTAATTTATCATTATCATTTGTTATTAATTTATTTTTAATCCCAATTTTTTTTTTATATTTTAGTTTCGAATAGAAATGATGGATGATATAGTAAAGCTTGCCAAATATAGATATGAATGTGGTAATTATACAGTATCAAGTTCATATTCATACTTTTAT
This sequence comes from Ceratosolen corneri, assembly GCA_030522565.1. Classification (NCBI taxonomy): domain Eukaryota; kingdom Metazoa; phylum Arthropoda; class Insecta; order Hymenoptera; family Agaonidae; genus Ceratosolen; species Ceratosolen corneri. The sequence goes on from JAPYYT010000208.1 coordinate 62,410, forward strand.
ATGTTAGTTATGCCACCCACAGATAAGGTAAATGAAATTCAGATATTAATATTCTACTTTAATAAAGACATTCTTATAATAAATATTAAATTTCAATTAATTTATAGAATTATTTAAATGTATCATGGGGAAAATTGGCATCGGAAATTCTTACGCAAGAATGGGATACTGCACTTGAAGATATTAACAAATTACGAGAATATATTGATAGTAACGTTGGAATTGGAAATTCACTACAAGTACTTCAGCAGCGAACTTGGCTAATTCATTGGAGTCTCTTTGTATTCTTTAATCATATTAAAGGCAGAGATATGATTATTGATATGTTTCTTTATAGACCACAGTTTGTATAGCATTAAATAATATACATATGATTTATAAACAAAGTAATTTTTAATATAAGATGAACTTTGATCCAATATCATTTTAATTTTAATAAAAATTTATTTTTTAATTAAAAATATACTTGATGTTAGATTATAATTTTATAATTTTAATTAAAAATACAAAAGCCTGTTAGTAATTACTTATTTCTAATTAAATTATTGTTCATTTTTGAATTGTAATATATTTATTTAAAAAATTTCTAGTTATTTGAATGCAATTCAAACCATGTGTCCACATATTCTTCGCTACTTGGCTGCTGCAGTTATTGTTAATCGTTCGAGAAGGTCAGCATTGAAGGATCTTGTTAGAGTTATTCAACAAGAATCATATACGTATAGAGATCCAATCACTGAATTTCTTGAACATTTGTACGTGAATTTTGATTTTGATGGAGCTCGTCAAAAACTACAGGAATGTCAAACTGTTTTATGTAATGATTTCTTTCTCATTGCTTTGCCTAATGAATTTGTTGAAAATGCAAGATTGATGATCTTTGAAACGTTCTGCAGAATTCATCAATGTATCAGTATTCAGTGAGTTTAAAATATTTCATTTCTTGATAGTGCATCATATAAATATAATAAATTCTCTACATTTTTAAATAGAATGCTTGCTGAAAAATTGAATATGGAAGTTGATGTTGCAGAATGTTGGATCGTAAATTTAATTCGTAATGCAAGACTTGATGCTAAGATAGATAGTAAATTGGGACATGTAGTAATGGGAGGTCAACCTGCTTCGCCATATCAACAACTTGTAGAAAAAATTGAAACATTAAGTGTAAGAAGTGAAGCTTTAGAAAATTTGATAGAACGAAAAGTCAAAGCAAAAAACCAAGATCCAATAAGTATAGTGTGGAATTAAGGTATTTACACATGTATTTGATAAAAAATAATTTATTTATTATGAACATGTATTTAACTATTTGAACAAAACATTTTAGATTTAATCACGTGCAGTCTGGAATTTTTTAACAAAGTAAAAATAAAGATGTTGAAGATCTGAGAAAATTAAATCGATTTTCATATTACAAAACGAATTGAATTCTAATAATTTTTTACAGTCAATTTCAATTAAGAGACATACTTGAGGAATTTTTATGATACGAGTAATGAAAATAAATATAGATATATTATATATATATAAAAAAAACTTAAAGCTATATTTATATATTTTATTATAAACCTGATGAAACATCTGTTCGTAAAATAAACTTTCATTGTTACTTTATTCGCTACAGAAATAGATAATTTCAAATGTAATAAAGTAGTTTTATAAATTTTTAATAAAATTACATTATAAATACCAAAGTAATATAAAAGTTTTCATATTATAAATTATATTTGGTATTTTGTGACAATTGTTTTTTTTTTTCATACTTAAAATAATATATTGCTAATATTAGTGGTATACATATTTATGTATATGTGTAAAATATCTTTCAAAACAATAATTCAATAAACAGTTTCCATAACCATCAACATTTTCTGCTTAAATATATATTTTTCCAATTTACTCTTTGGTTATTGATTAAATTAAATTCAATTATCCATTGGCATACGTTTCAAGAAACAATATTAATATTTTGTATTTTCTGAAATTTAATCTATGTTTCTACATTAAATAGTATATAATAACAAGCTAAAATTAAAGTATGGCTATTATGTACCAATAAATGGTTTTGATTTACCAGTCAATGGATTGATACTTCCATTCGGTTGCTTTCAAATATTCCAACTCCTTTCTTAAATTTTGAACACGTTTTTGATGAAGTTCTCGATTAACACATTTTTGGTGTTTTTGTACTTGAAGATCAGATTTAATACGATTCATAAATTTACTTGTATTGCATGGCTCCGAGCATTTTGATTCTTGCATTCTTTGCACGGGTGATGTGCCTAAATTTGCTGAGGATAATCCAGCGGTATTCATACTTTCAGCTGTTTTTCTATAAATAAATGTTATATCACTTATTTTATTGTAAATCTTTTGATATTTAAAATGTTATACAAATAAAATATATCCACATTTCAAATCAACTTAAGGATACAAAATAAAAAGTGTGTATTTGAAAATCAAAATATTTATAAAATATGAAAATTGCATCTATTTGGTAATACCATTGAATAAAAATCTAACCTATTTATCGCAAATTTTATAAAATATTAATACTAATGTACAAGGCTAAAGAATCAATAAAAATATCTGAAAACAACGTTGACGAAAAGGAAAAATTGCAACGATGAATGAAGGAGAGAAAATATTGTAAAGAGATCCGAGGGATTGAATCATTTGTATGATTTGGCACTTACTTCTGCTACAATGAAGAGAAATTCAAAACAGCCACCGCTCCCGGTGCCGTCGTACGTGAAAGGCAAAAAACACTATGGATTTTGCTGTGATCCGCATAAGAACAAGCCACTTGCTAACAGTCGTCCCGAAAGTGATCAGATGCTGAAAAGCGTTGTTTTGAATGCTGGAGGGCCCAATTTAAAAATCCGGCTTCTTGAGTTGGATCGAATGCCGCCGCCTACGAAGAAACTACGAAAGTGATTTTTCTACATGATTAATTTTACGAATTTTTTTTATCTCACGGATGCTTCGTTATAATATAATAAATGTGGCTTTGAAATAAAAAAAATTAAATCGTCATTCTCTCATTATAATACTTTTATAATATAGATTTATACTACAAGACTTGAATCATAAATATATATTATATTTTATTTTATAAGCAATATTTTTTCCAATTTCATAATCACTTTATTTTTATTATTAACTTTAGGATAGCAGATAGGTCAACTATTATTGGAAATCTCTTCCCAATTAGCTAGAAAACATTTATTTAATTAAATTGCTAATTATTACATTTTTAATGTATAAATAGATTAAATCAAATTTACTATTCAAATAAATATTACTTTTCGTGCTTTCCAAGTTTTTATATAATAAAAGATAATTTAATGAACCAAATAAAGATTGTTTGCATCGTAATAATCATGAAATGTTTATATTAATAATTCGATGTGTCGTAAGGAATAATTTAAATATATGCTTTTTTATAAATTTTATTACAAAAAATTAAATTTTCATAATTTACAGTCATTTTCAAAATTCTAGAACGCACTACGTTAATAATCACTCAATAGTTTTATTTAAACAAATAACAAACTGAATTGAAAAAATGGTTATACAGAATAAAGGCAGATTTGTCTGCAATATACAGGTTTAATTTTATATTATATATTTAAAAGTTTACTAAATTCAAGATATTCATATACATATTTTATAAAATTATGACACTCGTTTCTAATTATTTGACTATTTAATAAGAATGTCGAATGTCAAAGTCCTAAGTCTATTAACTTTAAAATTATTGTACGATTATCGTGCATAAATAAGTTTGAAATCAGTTCAATAAAAAATTTATGAAAAAATAAAAAACTAAAGTTTTTAATGATGCAATACATAATTATATTTAATTATTTTTATAATTTTGACAGACAATAAAAATAAAGAAAGTACAATAGTAAATCTAATAAATGATGAAAAAAAAAAAATAGTAAAAATATACATTTTAAATTAACTTTATTATTTTATATTTTCGTTATTCACAAAATTCTTAAACAACAAAATTTATAATATATATTTTCACCATTGAGTTTTAGTCTTTTATTAATCAGTCATTGAATATCGTATTGAAAAAATAATTAACAATTTTAACCAAGAACATATTTAATATTATGATTTTTAATTTTTAACTTAAACATTTTTTTTTTTAAATTGGAGAAAAATTTATATATGATTTTAGTAAATATTATACATGTTACAAAAAATAAAAATCAATAAATATTAATTTTCAGTTAAGATATTTAATATGTTAATAAATTGATATACCGTTAATTAAACCCATTTTAGTTTTATTTGTCTTTAAATATCCGTTTGCAACGAATTTATTGTAAAAATAATATTCTTGTAGATAAAACGAATTAAAATATTTCATTAAACTTGCCCCTGAAGAAATACTTTATGATTTTGGAATGTCTACTTATTTCAACAATGGCATTACTTTTAGCATCTTAATTTAAATTATTGATAGCACCAATTATGAATCAGCATAAATAATTGTTGAAATTGTCTTTTTTAGAAACGAGAATTTTTTTCTTAAATTACCATTCTGTATTAGCAATTTCTAGAAGATACTTTGTTCTTGTACATAATTAACAAAATCGATAACTAAACACTACTCATATCATTTAAATTCTATATAATTTTAATATTTAACTTTGACAAATACTTTGATTTTACTAATACCTCTCATTTATTAATAAAAAATAATCATTTCATTCAACTCATATTTTTCAATCTTATTGTGAACAATTTTGAAAACAATTTTTGTTATTTTTATTATTTTTCACTCTCAAATTTATGTCTTTTCATCAATTTAATTTATTTCCTTAAAAAAATCAATAATATTTCAATTAGTTATTTCTTATATAACAATTTTAATTTTTGATACTGCCATCAACTCCAAAAACAATATACATTTAAGTATTATATTCATACTCGGACGATTTACATTGCTTGAAGTTGTTGTATTGATAGTAAGCTGCGTTATTTGTAATTTATAGCAATGACATTGGAAATAAATGTTTCATTAGATTCCTTAAAATGATCTTCGATGCTAAGTGGACAACATTGCTATTATAAGAAATATTATTTTGGCTCTTTGTAATTTGTTATTGTTCTATTACAAATTGAATTTTAATGCTCAGTACTAAAATTACATTATTAGATTTATATAATAATTGTTGTTCAATTACGAATTGAAGAGTTTGTTTGTTTGAATTTTTACGATTGTTACTGTTCAATCTCAAATTAAATTCCATGATCACATAATTAAAAGAATTTTTTTAAATCTTGGAATTTCTAGTATTCAATCTTAATTTCAGTTTTATTGCTGCTATAAAAACTTTATTCTCGAATTTTTACAAGTTGATATTTAATATCCGTTTTAATAGTACAATAGTCAATAAAAATTATTTTAATTTTTGTAATTATTGCATATTCGACAGTTCAGTCTTCACTGCTTTTTCATCATTCAATAGAATTTCAAGAATATTCTGATCTTTATAGAAAAGTGATAACTGTATAGGTGACTCAGGTTCTAACGCTTGATTATTCTTATTAAAGACTTCAAATCGATATTCAATAGTCACATCCTCCACCAAGTCCATAAATTTTTGGCATGCTGTTTTGGGCCAACTTTCGAGATCTTCGGGCATTTTTAATGAACAGCAAGTTGCTAAAGGTAGAATTTGCACGAGATTATCGGGTAGTTCACGTAAAGTCGATTGTGAGTCAGTTACAGCTGTATTGCCATAATCAATGTAGAAAACCTCGATTCCATTTTCACCGTGTGACAAGACTTTGGATCTGTACCACTGATCATCTTCATCGAATTTGGAAGCTAATATTTTACCTTCTTTAATATCCTTTACTGAATTGAAGCTTTCAGCAATCAGCAATTCATTCATAATGTCGTCCAAGTATGAATAATGGCTCTTTTTGTGAATCCAAAATTCCGACAGTGAGGTAGCAAAGCATACTGTACACATATCTATATTAAAAAAATTTCCCTTGTCAAGTGAAAGCAGCTGTCCTTGTGTTGTGATAGCTGCAATTTCTTCATTAATATTTTCTTCGCTAGGTATCTCATGAGTTTTTGCACAAAGTTCCAGAAGCTGCAGGGCTACATCTTTACAATTGTAGGTTAATTTAACAAGGCTAATTTCACCATCTTCAATAATGTCCAAAAGAAAAATGATCGAGCCTTCATCGGCTAACTTAGTAAATACATTATCGATGCCGTCGGGCCAGCAAGTGATTCCATCGGGTTTAGCCAAGCAACATTTTCTAGATAATGGTTGAATTTCTATTAAATCTTCTGGAATCACTCTTAAATCTTTCGTCAAAGCAGAATTACCATAATCTATATAACGTACTCTTGTTCCTTCTTCGGTTTGCGATAACACGATCGCTCTATAATAGTAACCATCATCTGGAAAGTGAGCGATACAAATAAGCCCCTCTTTAATGTCAGTTAGTGGTTGAAGAATAGAAGCCATTAATAATCTATCCTGCATCATTTCTAATTCGTTAATATATTTATCTTCTTGCATCCAGAATTTATCGACTGAAACAATATTACTGACATATGCAGATCGAGGATCTAGTTCGATCTCTTCAATCATCTCAAATTCAAATTCTTCGGAACAATTAGAGAAAATAGCATGCTTTTCCTCGACAAGTGTTTGGCATACGCTTTGCTCAGAGATGAACAGATCGATGCGTATTGGAGTCTTATTTGCAATAATTAATGCCTGTACAGTCTTCTCGGCACTAACGAGATCAGTGAAGCGTTTGCTAGCCTCTTTGGACCAGTCGTCGGCTATAGACGGTAGGATATCAAGTCTACTTAAAATTGCATATCCGCTTATGGTTTTCCACTTATCTGGCAATTGTTTGAGGCGGGCCAAGTTGTTGTCTATTACATCAACGCTCCCGTAGTCAATGAAACGAACGGTCGTTATCTCAATGTCCGCATCAAGAACTTCAGCTCTATACCACTGGTTGTCGAGAGAATACATGGCAAGGCAAATTGATTTAACTGCAGGCACAATGCTAGGATCAAGTAATGGCGAGGATACTTGCTGAAGTTCACTTTGCAATTCTGCGATATTGTTTACCTGCTCAATTCTCTGAATCCATATTTCATTTGGACTACTGATGTGCGAAACAACTACTTCGTATTTTTCACCTACGAGCATCGCCATCAATTTTGTGTACTCAAATTGACTTTTAGTCATCTTTTTAATGTTATCCAGTTTGTCGCTGATTTTTTTACCATTCTCTGTGAGCTCGGTAATCCATTTCCGATTGACATTGTAGAATGTTGCCGAAAATATTTTGCCCATTAAGAGTGGCTCGAGGGCATCTCTTTCAACAATATCACTACCATCTAAACTAACGGTTAGCGACACCTCAACACTAAGTTGATGAGGCGTGTAGAATCGAGATGCTAGTGTTCGTATATTTTTCATAGGAATTTCTTTAATGATTCCAAAATCGATGAACATTACCGTACAATTAATTTCGCTTACGTTCTTTACTTTAATTCGATACCAGATCCCATCTTCACTTAATGCTGCATACGCTTGATTCTCCTGGACTACAACATGCTCTTTTACCTTCGAATAATAATTTGTTAGCCCTTCAAGAAGTTGATTTAGCAACTTCTTTTCAGATATTCGTTGCAACCAGATACTGTTGGAATTACTGATCCACGTGATAATAACATCGTGCGTAGAGCTTAGAATCGGCATATTACATATCGGACTTATTGTTTCAGTATCTTCAGTACTGTCGATCTTTATCTTATTTCCATTTATGTCAAATAACTGAACTACAAGTCTGTTTATGAAAAACAATAATTATTATTTTATGCTAATATTTAAGATGGGTCATGCATAGCTTGAAATTTTTAATAATATATACACTGTTCTTCCTATTTAAATTATAAATAACAATTTTAATATACCTGTTGCATTCAATTGTTTTAACAAAAATTTTAATATCTTTTCCTGTGATGGCTTTTTTTAATGTTTCATTAGCTGCTACTGAAGAGGGCATATCAAAGAGAGCACATTCAATCGCCTGATTTTGCATTACTGAAAGCTGTACTGGTAATCCTAGCATCTAAATACACAATTTTTAAATAAAAATTTATTCTTTAAAGATATATATTCATTGTGTTACGAATAACACTTTCATACAGTGTTACTTGATTTTTAAAATATTCTTACCAATTCTTTATAAGAATACATGTTTTATTTTAAATCGTTATATAAAATTGTTTTTATACGTTTATATGTTTATTACATATTCATATTTTCATGATAAATATAATATAATAAATTAGTGGTTAAATATTATCAGATATCCAAAAATTTCTGCAATTTTGAACATATACATTTATAAATTTTTTAATGAAACATGCAGTGAGCATTACAGTGTTATATTTTTAAATTCACGATTAATAATATTAGTTAAGAATCTTGTAAGTAATAGTTTATGTATTAATTATAATGCTATTTTAATTAATTGATGTGTCGACAATTGATGTTTAATGAATTTGATGGTTGTAAACAGTAACAATCAAGTTGACGTGCAATTTCATTTACATTTTTTTCTAAAAATAACTCACGCTTTCAAATGAAATTTGTTCGAGTTCTCCAGTATCAATGAATCTTACTTCACAATTCGTTTTCGTAAATTTAACAACTACGCCTCGTCTCCATTTCCCTCTACAGTTAATTAGGCAACCAGCGCCAAGACATACTTCATGATAAGAGAGTCGTGGAATCACCTAACATTTGCATATTTTTTTAAAACTGTTTTTTAGAAATAATTTTAATTATTCAATGTTTCACGGATTATTTTATAATTTTATTAAGTAAATTTTTACTTTTATGAATGTTTATAATAACATTTTTGAATGCTACTCTTTTGTAAATGGGTATTATAGAAGAAAGAAAAAAATCAAAAATTATAAAATTAAACACGAAAAATGATAGCTTTTTTATTAAAAATAAATGATATTCATAGTTTACTAAGAATTAGCCTTTATGATTTTTTTTTTTAAGCGATTATTTATATTTTATTTTTGGTCATTCAATCCTTTAAATGACTTCTTTAAAACTTTTTAGAATAAAGCATATTTCTATTTTTAAGATTATACTTTTTTTCGAAAAATTAAGTGCAAAAATATCTTTTAATACATATAAATTATTTTAAAATTCTTATAATTCATAGAAGGATTAATTCAAGCAGAACAATTTTATTTTGTAATCACAAGAAAAAAAGATAAATAATAATTTTTATATGATTTATATAATAATATAATTATTATAATATTAATTGTTTATATTACAAATATTATTTTATTAACTTTTAAATTAATGTTTTTATAGAAAAGAAGCAACAATCATGTATTTAATGATCTGAATACACAATTTATATTTCATTCAACTCTTCGTAAAACTGCTAGAAAAACATCTGTATTACTGTAAATATATCTAAACAAACCTGATTAAAAGTTCATTGCCTATTACTTTATACGTTAATTATTATTATCTTATTATAAATTCTATACTATAAATAAATAATAGTAATAATAACAAACTTAGTTTATAAAATTATAATAAAAAAATGAAGAAACAAACCTGTGCATTCTTTGTAGCCATAAATGTATCTACTTTTATTTGACAAGTTTCTGCTGAATGGAATTGAACATAAAATTTACCAATACTTTCTACGCTTGATACTTTCACATGTATAGTCTGTCCTTCAAGTAAATTTATATCCAGTTTAGGTATATCTTCTTGTATTTTAATTGCATTTTCTGTAATCATATTTAAAAATTTTATACTAATAATTATAATTTCAATAAAAGTAATTCTTTAATTTTAACTAATAAAATACTTATTATCTTTACAGTAGATATATAAGTTTGATGTTGAATTTATTTATTTGGAATTTATTTAAATGTTTACCTATTAAAGTATCGTTTGCAGTTATAGAAGTAAATATAGCTAGATTTTTATCTACTAATGAACTACTAACGTCAATGCCATTATTGTTTAATGATATTAAATATTTGCCATTTTTGAACTCATAAAAAATACACTCAAATTTTTCTATATTGAAAAATTGTTTCAATTCCGTAAAATTAGACCAAGTAGATCCCATTACGGGTGCAATATTTTTAAGGCTACAAAAAATTGCTTGCTTTGGTAATTGCATAAACTTTTTTTCTACTGCATAAATATTTTGTGGCTCAATCACAGCTTGATCTCCATAATCCACATATTGAACTACGTATCCTGTAGGCTTATGTAATTTCACTATCTCGGCTCTATATAGTATTCCATCATCAGGAAGAATTGCTATAACTGAAGAACCAATCTATAAAATTAATCATAATATGTTACATATTTAATATAGTACATTAAAGTTGTTTAAAAACTCATAGTACTTTAATTTGTCCAGATATGGGTTGACGATTTATGTACGTTGTTTGAATTTCATTCATCATATCGCGAAAAATATTTTGTTGATTTACAAGTTGACAATAAAAACTTTCGGGATTTATAAACCACGTAAGAAGTACATTATACTTGGTTTCTGGATCAAGTTTGTTTTCCAACCATTTTTCATCCAGTGATGCATAGTCAGGGAGAACTAATTTTTCACCTTTAATAATTTCTTTTGTTTTATTACGTATAGTCTCTTTCTCCTTTATTAAATCCATGCCATTAGCAAATAAGTCATTAATATATTTTGATTTTATATTACTAGATGATGCTTCTTTTATAAGAACATTATAAACTCCATTTTCTTTGGTCACAAATTCAGCTTCTAGAAGTTTATCATCTATTGCATTAGATAATAACTCAGAATCTTTTACACTCCATTCTATTTTTGAAGGACAGAATAATTTACAATGTACAGCTTGAGCAGGAAGTTTTAAAAATTCCGATTCTATTCCTTTAATTTTAGTAAAACTAACGCTTTCAACATTTCCATAATCAACAAAGTGAACAGTGGCTTCACGATCCTTAACATTACTGACAATTGCCCTGTACCATTGTTTATCGCCCGAGTACTGAGCTATACATTGTAAGCCTGCTTTTATTTCGAGTTCCTCTAAAGCCTATTAAATTTAAATTTATTTAATTTTAAAGTTATGTTTATAATTTATATTAAAATAATTTTAATAAAAATAATTGCGAATCTAACCTTGCCTCCACTTTGTAAAGTAAAAAATATTTTATTCATAATTAAATTTAATTCCTCATTATCTGGACATAGTTGTACGTAAAAGCTTGATGGGTCATTATAATAGACCATTGTGCAGTTTTTAATAGCTCCAACAGTAATATTTGGTGGTGGAATTTTAAAAATTGGTATTGATGAAGAATATTTTGACACCTCCTTGCTAGTAGTTGATGTTTTTTCCACTGTTTCCTGATCTTCATGTTTTGACTATAAAAGTACTTATATTACAAATAATGATTTGCAAATAAATAATTGAAATTGTATACTGAATTTTATGTTTACCTTATTTGAGCCAGAAGCATTATTATTCTTAAATAATTTAGTACAATTTGTATTTACATTACCTGCAATTATGAAAATATTTTACATACACATATAATATGTATAAATATTTAAAAAATAATGGATTTTAATTTAATATTCGTATGAACAATTTGATAGTCGTATTGAATTACATACTTACTATTAATAGTTTTACTGTATAAATTATTTGCTTGATCATCGGTTTCCCAACATCTACTTAGACTTCGATTATTTGTTAAACCGTCATCTTTTCGATAATCCTCACTACTTTGTCTCTCAATTCGATTATTTCGTTTTCCATTATTTCGCGACAAAGAATCCAATTCCTTATCGCTACTCTTTACGGAACCAAAATATCGATCCAAACGTGAACTTAGAGTAGTTTGATTTTCTTTAATTGCTCTACTATGGAAGTCATTGGAGTACAAATTGCTATTATGAGTAAAACTCCTGTTCACTCGATCATGGTTTGAATAATCTTTCGATCCAGTAGAACCAATCAAATTGTTTTTGTAAAATCTATTATTTTGCGTAAATCTATTGATTTTACTTCCATCTTTGTTAAATCGATTGTTTTGAGCACCAGGCATATAATTAGTACTACCTCGTTTATATCTGTTATCAAATTGTTCGTTTTCATTATCTTTATGAAATTTAGCCTTTGAACTATCCTGATCTTCGAAATTATTATTATGAGAGTATCCTTGACTTCCTTTCTCCAAATTACTAGTATAATTATCACTGAAAATTTTAATTCTTTCAATTACAATATAATCTAATTTATATATTATGAAACGGAATGCAAACAAAAATTTATCACGTATTAAAATTGACCAATATCTTTTATATAAGCATAAATTATTTTTAATCCAAGAAAGCTATTAACAAATTTCTTTTAATAATTTAACGATAATTAAATCACAAATATTAGTTTACTTTAGTTTCAACATTCATTTTAAATAAATACTGTAAGACAAGATTAACCTATTCATTAATCATTATTTAATTTAAAAATGAAAAAAAATCAATACTTCTATTATAATATAAATATAAGAATCAAATATAAAAATGGATTTTTAAATAATTTTTAAATAATATACTATGTAAAAAATGTTGTATTTTATTTAAAAAACGATATAATGAGTTATATTTATAAAATCATTTTTATTCAGTTATTAAAATTTTAATTAAAATTATATGTAGTTTACATTTTACAAGTATTGATTTAGTTTTAAAAAATTTCACTATTTTATTTAGAAAAAATATGCAAAAACAAAATTTTTAAAAACAATATAACTATAATGAAGAAATCTTAATGAAAGTATAAAACTAAAATTATTTTAAAAAATTAAACAAATGGAACACGTATAAATCTATTTAAGATAATTTAAAGTTTTTCCTATATAAAATACTTTAAAAAGTGATATAAAATACTTAAGTAAATTTTTTCCAACAGAAGAAAAATATCAATATAGTTGAAAATAAATGGAATACTGTTTAAAATAACAATTGTAAAAAATTTTCAATAACCATATTTTTGTATTTTTATTCTTAATTCCTTGCTTTTAAATCAAAGGTATTTGAGTTTTCATCTCATATCCAAGATACAGTGAATTTTTTTATTCTTTAATTTTAACATATTAATATTTATAAAATTAAAACTAAATATACTGCTTAAACTGATTTAATCAATAGTTATAAACTTCGTTTCATTATATATGTTTATTACTAAAGAAATAAATAAATATAGATTGTACAATTATAAATAATAATATAATACTACAACTAATATAATACGAAAACAGAAAAACACATTTACTTTTAATTTTTTACTTACATTGGCTTAGATGATGATTCTAGATTTATTTGATTTAATTTATCATTTATTGTAATTTTTTTCTGTTTGGAAGCTTCAATAGATTTCAGCTTTTCTGCAATATCTGTTTTAACTGAATCAGATATATTTTCCTCATCAAACAAATCTACTATAATAGTGTTCTGATGATTATTCAGAACTATTAAAATCAATCGTTCTTCAAGGACCAGGCTTTCAAAATTCATTACAAGATCTTTATCAATGGCTCCTGATTGAAATCTGTTTAAACTACATTTAATCGCTTGTTTTGGAAGTATTTTAATTAATTCATAAGGTATAACTCGTATGTTATTGATAGATACAATTTCTTGATTTCCATAATCAACATAAAATACACGAACTTTATCATTGTCTACTTTATCAATAATAGATGCTCTATACCTGAAATATCATTTAATTACCATATAATTCTACAATTAATAAACTGATCTATTTAAAATTATTTTTATTATAGTACAATTTTAATATTTATTTATAATCTTTCTAACCAGTTTTGATCAGCTTCATAAAGTGCTATGCAAGGCATATCAGGATATGTTTGAGCTAAAGTCAATTTTGCAACAGTTTTAGATACTTTCTCAATTTGTTTCATAACTTCTTCTAATAATTTTCTATCGCTTTCTATTTGAATGTAAAATTGTACAAGTGATTCAACATGAGATACAAAAACAACTTCTCTTGTTCCATTGTTCATATGCCTTGGTTCAGAATAAATTAATTTACATAAATCTGGAAAAGTTTCGCTTAACGTGTCTTTTAAATTTTTACCATGTAAAAATAATTCACAGTACTGAGTTAGTGGTGACATTGGTCCTTGGCAAACTCTAAGTTTTAACTTTTTATTATAAACTAAATCTCTAAAATAGTCTTTCATTTCATTATTAACAACCCAATTCATAATTCCACTTAAAGTAAATCTTATAGAAAATATATTAGGTATGACAAATTCATCCGGTATTTGGTAAATGTCAGAAAAAGATAAAACTTCATGGTGTCCATAATCAGCATAATAAACCTGTAAAAGTAATTTACAATTTCACATTGGAACAACTAGTTACAATTTCTTAATTTAAAAAAATGAAGTATTACCTTGCATGAAGTGTCACCAGGAGAATTTAAAACAATTCTACAAAGCCTGTTAAGACTTGTTTGTTTACCTAAGCATACTTGTCCTGCAATAGGTGATTCTTGTAAATAAAGATGAGATTGTGAATTAATTTTTTCCATCATGGTATTTAAATATGGTATCGATTCAATTAATTGTACCGAAAATTTATTAGGGCCTTCATCTACATAAGAGATTTGTACATCATGTACAGAGCCTATTTCTAATTGAATAGCTTTAAAAGAGTTTGATTTTACTACTTTTTGAATAGATACAGTATTTTGAGGTGCAGATGTTCTCCAATTATTTTGTGGTGTGCTGCTTGTTGAATGAGATGTGCGAACAGAAGCTAATGGCAATGCAGTTGATTGCGTAATTTGTATACCACATGGACTAAAAAATATAAAAGAAAAAGTTAGTTTATAATGTATTTAAAAATTATTTATAAAATATTATATAAAATTTATTATAAAAAAATATTCAAAAACCTGTATACAGCCATATTTCGATTTATTAAGATTTGACTAAAATTGTTTTCCATTATAGTAAATTTGAGCATTCTGAAATTTTTAACATTTTGATAAACTCCATAATATTTGTTATTGACTAAAATTGAACGAATATGTGTAACAACATCATCTAACCAAGAGCCTCCAATAGGTAATACATCTGCTAATATAAAAACAGAAGCTGCTTCAGGTAATAAAAATAAGGCTCTAGCTTCTGGAAATTTATCTAATGAACGAATATTCTGAATAGGTACATAAGTAATATTTCCATAGTCAAGAAATTTAACTAAAATTAAATCTTCTGATTGCAAACTATAAAGTTTAATTCTAGAGAAGTCATTATTAATCCCTAATGCACAGCAAAGAGTATGAGACATAATATTATGAGACGTAAGAATATTGGCAGGTGCATGACAATCAATTTTATTTATTAAAGTTGTCAAGACTGATGTAATTGTCTGAACAAGCCTTTCATCAGTTTGTGCCCATATTTTTAGTAGCTTACCCTCTGCCTCTACGTGCGTCACAACGAAAGCAAATCTTTCATTTTCTGTAACCATTATAGTTGTTTTTTAATACTTTCCTTTACAGCACAAAATCGGCCACTGGCCAGAATTTATTTAAATCGGTTTACATTCCAATCAGTCATGTGTCATATTTTTTAATTAACATATTTAAATCCCTAAAAATAGTATAAAAAATTGTTTATTAATTCATAAAGTAAAATGAACATTGCTTAGCGAACTTAAGCTTTTATTAACATTATCAGTATAAATAAAAATCATAATGAATAAATTTAATTAAATTATACACATTCTATAAAATATGGTTAATCCAAGACAGTGAATATAAATATATGATGAATTATTTTTTTTTAATTTGCATAAATATATTTTACATTAGTAACTTACCAGTGATGCAATTTAAAATAATGTGTCAGATCTTCTTTAAATTATCAAGACTATGAGCAATCAACTGTAAACTGAAAACGAATATATTGTATAATTGTCTTTAAATTTCGAACGAATACACTCATTTACAACTAAATATAAAATGGCAATTGTCAAAGATAACGATGGTAGTTATTTTTGATAAGTCAAAAGTCAAGGAGATTTCGTATTCTCCTTTTTTCACTAAATATTCGCCATTCGACCAACATTAAGGTGGTAGATTAAAGCTACTTCTATACTGACATTTTGAAGAGAAAATAACAAAAGCTGCAGCAAGTTTAACAATTAATGCATATTATATTCGTGTGATCAATTCATACTAGATAACCAAGACAAAATATATAACAATTAGCTATAAGTAAACTATAAGTAGCTTTATCTGCAATTAAATATAAAGTATTACACTAGTGGTGTACATATGCGAATAGATTGTAGCAACGAAAGAAGTACGTAAATGTAGAAGTAGCCGTAGTGAAAATATTTTTACGCAATGTTAAATCATGATATGCAACGTATATTGAGTATATTTTATCTGGGGAAGCTTTCATTGCAAGTTCGAAAATATTTTATTGAACATGTTAAGATTAATCAATAATACTTAATAATTACTTGTTAATTATATAATATTTTTAAATAAAAATTTTCATGTAAATTTTATGTAAAAATTAACAAAATAAAAATTTAGTACATTAAGAAAATTGTTTTTCATTTTCTAATTTTAATTATATTTATGTATGTTTACTGTCAACTATTGATCTATAGTAATATAAATATTTTTAAACTTAAAATAATAAATGAACAATTTATTGTAATTTAATTCTTATCCATATATTCTATATTTTTTATATGAGCATAATTTTATTTTATTTTATATTTTGAAAACAGATTTTGTTATTAAGTAAATGTTTGAACAAAAATATTAGAAAGAACATTAATAATCGTTCGATACAAAGAATTTATGTGAAAAAATAAGATTGCAAATACTCAATTATGATTTGGCCATAGAGTGTCATTGTAAATATGTGTGATTAAACACATGACTGTTGATACTTTGATAAATAAACATTTTTATTTTTTAAAAATATAACGTATCATGCTTTGCAATAATAATGGAATTTGTATACATTATTTTTCATATAATTCAGAAAAATGAGCGATGCTTCCTGGATTATTTCATAAATATTATTGAATGTAATTAATATAACAATTATTTTTTATATCGATATATTTGAGAAAAGATTTTTAAATGTGTATTTGCAAAATGTTTTAAACGATTAAGGAACTTTAAAAAATATGAACATTTGTTCAAAATTCCGTATTATTGATTTTGAGTGATTCTAGTATATGTTGTTATTTTTAGTTTTTAATTTTCCTTTGGAAACAACTTTAAATCCTTCTTCTTTTTGACCGTTGTGACAGTGCCTTACAAGCATTGTTGTCACGTGTATAATAGCGTATAGCGACGGGCATTTGAATATTGCTCTATTTGAAGGCTATAAATATGACCGCATGGGTCAATCGAGTAGATTCTTCCAGATTACTCCAAAAAGGCAACGTTATCACATAGAATTCTCCGTGGTTTGTACATATAAAAGGAGATTGTAAAAAGGCCTGCGCATACACTGGCATCCACACGTCGGCACCGATATAATAATTACAGAGGCGATCCACACAATAATCGGGGTGTTTCTCAATATAAATTACATTATAAATATAATGTAATATCAATATAAAGTAACTGTGGTATCCACACGGGCCAGCGGATTCGGTGGCAATCCGTGCAATAGTAAACATTATGCAGTGAACTCTGTGGCATCCACACATACAAGGAGATTCATACATTATGCCATCATTCAACCTTATACTTTGTAACTATTCAATACTTATCTTTCTACTTATTATTCAACTAAAAAGCTTGGATATATTGTTGTTAATAAAACCGTATATAATATTACACAAGGAATAAAATACTTAATTACAACTTATCCCCTTGATTTTCACTATCTGCCTCCCTCAGTGTGCAGCTCAGGTTAATTCCTGGGCAACATTGTTTAAAAAGTAACTTTATTTATAGAATGTTATAAACTTCCATAAAATAGATTTAATATATTTATATTTGATAATGAATTATATTCTATAAATATTTTATGCGATAAATGAAATTTAATTATTTTCAAATTTTCTTGTAAGTATAGTAATTATATAAACGATGTAAATGAATCACATTGTATGTTATGTTTTTTGATATTCACTTACAAGAGTTAATTTAAAAATGACAAATGAAATATAGAGTTTTACAAATAACAAATTTAGTATTATATTATTTAATTATTAATACCTACCTTTTCATAAATTTAGTAATATATTTAGTATAATTTGATACGTATTTTTATACAGTCTTGCAAGAAGTCGGTAATTAAAATCGTGATAAAATTATATATATAATATTACAATATTTATAATATTATAATATATTATAATATTAAAAATTATATATATAATAGGTAAATGTACATTTACAGGCTTTCTTTAATTTCGTATTAATTTCTTGTACTGTTTTCGGTATCTTTCTATTATTATAAAGTAGAAATTTAAAGAAAAAAAACGAAAAACAGTTGATTTTTTTTAAAGTCTTAATTTGATTTATCTTTTATAGGACATACCTTATTTTGAATAATAATTTAGATGTTCTTAAAACTTGGACTTTGAAATTAAAAAGTATTATGCAATAATCATTCGCATGAGTTGTTCAACAATACTTTCTTTATGACACTCTCAAACTAAATTTTTCTTAGTTTGTGCTATCTGAGTACTTTTTTCGAATTAAAATCCTTGTATTTTACCCTTATAATTTGTGAAAAAAATTATCCAACTAAAAATGAAATACAAAATCCAATGTATAGAAAATTTAAATACAAACAACTCGTTGCGATACTTCTCTAAAAAAAAAGGAGGAACAGTAAAGAACTATAAATAATGTTTTCATATTTATGTATACATGAAGGTAGTAGATAGAATATAATAAGATTATTGAAATAAGGCTTTAATCTGCAAATTGTTTTATTATATTTTTAAAACAATTTACGAAAGTGTAATTTCTGAAAGTAAAATTCTTTAAAATAGGTATTCTCTATTTTATATCACAAAGATAAAATAATCGAATACTGGCATATAATATTAGTTTTTTTATTGATAAATATAAATCATTTTGTATTTAAACATTTTCAAAAACTACATACGAAAATTCGTATATATAATTTTATATATTTATGCTTTACAATAATATGAATTCTATATGTTATTATTTATAATAAATAAATATGGTTTATGTGTTGCTATTTTAATGCAAAATATAATTCATTACACTAACGTTGTGTCTCAATTTACATATTTTAATAAATGCATATTTTTTATAAAAATGTTAATATATATTTTGAACAAATTGAAAAATATTAGGTTATTGATAGACACTGACCGGTCATCAGTTATGAATTTATGTATAATTAAATGATATTGTAATTAAGCTAAATCAAATCACAAGGATTCAAGCTTCTTATTATAATACATAGTAATACTATCAATACGATAATAATGTTTGCACTAAATTCATCGAAATTAAAATTTTAGTAAAAGAATAATTAAATTCGAAAATTATTATATTGTGTAGCCAAAATAAAATTTCAGAAGTATTTATTAGATTACGAAAGATTTCATTCATATCAATTTTGCTATTTAGTTTGATCATACAATATTATAATCATTCCTATAAATAATATTTTTTTCAACATATTTATTATAATTGAATAAGTTATAATATTCATACTAGTATCAAAAAATTGTAAACAAAAGGAATCTTAATGTTATTGCAATTTCTATAGCGAATATAATATTTAATATACTTTAATATAGTGTTCATGTGAAATTTTAAACCTGTTTTATAAAATATAAAGTATTCCGTAATTTTTAATCCTTAAAAAGATGAAAATAAAATAAGCTTTGAGCAAATACATATTGACCGTCAGTATAGCTTCATCACAAGATCTGTTGCAATGTCAAACTGCAGCCTGTCAACATCGATTGTAATGATGTCAAGTGTACTGACCTACAACCACATTAATTTCACAGTATCACAGTACATACAAACTGATAATAACAATTCAATGACTTCAAAAGTATTCGAAATATTTTTTCTATTTCTATTAAAAAATAAAGTTGTTGCAGAACTAACTGACAAAGAAAGATTTTTTTAATAATAAATTAAAATTGAACAAACGAACGTTTTAATTAATAATATTTAATACAAAACTCAATGGCATTTCAAAAGACTTAGAAATATTAATATAAATTACAAAAGTGTAATAATGCATTTGAATTATATTATATGTATTTTGATTTTTTGAAGTTTCTTGAAGTTTTCAACAATAATTGATTGATTAAATTATTTAAGCATATATTTTTGCCGAACTTGAAAGGAATAATCTTTGTTGATTTGTTTTATAATTTCAATTAATTTAAAATTTTAGTTCCATTAATGAATTATGTAGATCTATTTTTTTAAATTCATTTCAACTTAAAATTTTTAAAGGATGTGCGGTATGGCTATTTTTGCTATTAAAAGATATTAAAATAACAAATATACAAAATTTGAGTAATTTATTATAATATATTTTCTTAAATAATGTAATAAGTTGAGCAAGTTAATATAATTTGTATAGCTTATATAATTAATATAATTTGTAATTATATTGTATTGTTCAATTTACTATTGATGTTTATAAAATATAATTTTAATAAATAATCGATCTTTTTTCATTTTCATTTTTACAGAACTTTTTTTCTCATGGTGTGAATATTATTTCTAGTACTGCAATTTTAAACTCCTATATTTAATAATATTAGTTGTCTCAAAAATCGAAGTAGATTAAAATGAATTATGGACTTTTATTAAAATCTCAATATTATATTGATATATCGAAGTCCATAATTTAAAAAATAAATTAATATTGAAATACGCAAACTTTATTTTATATAATTTTTTTAACTGTTAAAAATTGCTACTATTACGTATTATATATATATATATATATATATATATATATATATAATATGTACAATTATCAATTATGTTTTCTAGTATATATAAAAAAATATTTATATATATAATAAAATTGCTACTATTTTATATATAATTATATATATTATATAATAATAACATATGAATTAATGGAAATGAAAACATTGTATACACTTAACGGATACGCTATAAAGTGTTATAATCAAACTATTATTTCAATATTGTAATTAAAACTTTGTTATGAGTATTTTTTAATTATTTTTTTGAATCAGTCATTAAAGAAAAAAGTTTTTAGAAAAGCAAATATTCATGATTTATATTAGGTATTCATTATATGAATATATTTATTTGTCTTTATTTTATAAGTTCCTTATAGCATTTTTCATAAATTTATGTTTTGCACTATAATAATGTTAATATTAATAAATTCTATAAATGAACATACATATAATATAAAAATATTGTGATCAAAATATATAAAAATCATATTTTTTTTAGGTTTATATTAAAATGTACACTTGAATAGTCAACCTTGTAAATACCTTGTGATATTATTTATGCAGAATCGAGACCAATATTTATCAATATGCAAATTTATATAGTAAGTCCAAAATTTTTGTATTTAAAAATTGAAATCAAATAATATTATCTTACATTATTATTCATTAATTCAATTAGGTATTAATTGTGTAGAATAACTATTCGGTACATTAGTATAGTTATAATTACTTTTTATTCTTGCAATTAACAGCGTGTTTCGATGGCTGCTTCGACTCGTTGTATATTTATATTATATCTACTTAGATGACGGTTGCAAATGAAAAATAACATATAGGAATAGGCACGTGAAAGTGTATACATAATGAAAATCTTAGAATAGTTCATTATAACCGTGGTTGTGGTAAAGACCGATGTCCGTCACGCTACCATCAACAGGTCTTTCACATTTCAATGCTTCTTGTTTTGGGAAATAAGGAGATTTATTTCTAGTTACCTGGATTATAGCTCAGATCGTTGATGGAAATTTCAAATTTCATTTGCGTTCCTGGAAATTTAAGACTCAATTTAAATGCACTACCATTTTTCTTCCTCATTTCTTCCTCCACGAAGTGGCTGCGAACGGACGTGTCGTTGGTTATCAGATAAATTTATAAGTGCGCGTGTATGGGAGGACGCGGGCGATGGCTTAAGTTAAATACCTAATTCGTAATCATCCAATGAGAGTTGCTTCGAACCCAAAGTGGAAGGGTGTATGTACTACTACTCGTCACTTTCCATTGTGTCATTGTAGCGGCAATTAAATATTGGAATAACTTGCGGTTACTCGTCGTTGGCTAGATTTTTTGATTTGTTTAAATCATTTGTTTTTAAAATTCTTTGGAATTATTCGGATAATCTATCATTGTCAGCTGTATTCATTCTACATATCGATACTACTTTTGCTCTTCTTGCACGTACAACTTTTTTTTCTTGGCGTATGCCTACAAATTTCCTTTACTATTCTGAGAAATTCTTACGAATATTTAGCATGATTATGTGCGTGTTTTTGGTTTTTATTTTCCAAACGTTTTTCTGTAATATTTCTATTGCACTATGTATTGTAACATTAATGTAATAAATTTCTGTAACATTTTGCCTTTAAATTTCAAGTTACATTGTTAACAATCATAATTCTATATTTTATTTACATTTTAAATTATTGATAGATAAATTATTGTTTTTAATTTCATAAAAAGACCCTTTTACATAGACTTATGATTGTCAATATATTTTTTATGCTAATGAATGGTGTATATTTTAATAAATAATAGGTTAAGCTCGCGAATTTAACAAATGATAATTTTTTAAACACTGCTCATACCATCAATTCATGATCAATTTTATAAGTAATGTCGCGATATATTTTACATTATTTATACCCATAAATTTGACAAAGTTGACTATTGCACACATTAGGTGTATGGTATAGATTAAGGAAAGTAAATAATTACTTGTCTTCTTGTATTATTGTATAGAAATACACTGGATTGAAATAATATGAAATAAGTAAAAAGAAACTATCGTATATAAATAAAAACACGAGCACACAATTTTTAATTGACAAACATTAAATTTTTGAAAGGATATTTAGAAATAGGATCAATTTACCACTTAATGTTAGGTGTTCAAAGAATGAGACGAATACATATCGGAAATACTTTTTTTATTAATATCGAGATTAACAAACAAGTTTCATGTGACTATTGTGTGAAAAAATCCTGAAGAAAATATAAGCATAGATATGCTACCATTATTCCCGTTAAGTAATAAATAAATCTAATCTTGATTGTATTTGGAAAAGAAAGCTATGTTAATTAAAACATCAGATATATATGTTTATATTTTATTGGTGGAATGGGAAAAGTGCAAGAAAATAGCTAAGGTCATTCAATTACACGTTGCGTCATGCGATATTATTCATATGTGGAGAAGGGCTGAAAGGCGAAGATGTAGATACTCCCGCTGAAATACCATACCAGCTCGTACTTTTTACATTATTACGCTTACACGTTTTCAACGTTTTCGGATATTACGTTACCGGATTTTATTACCCCTCGACGGTTTTCAAAGCGCGCTTCCGGCCGCCTGAAACTGCATCGCGTGAGTCCCTGGTTAAAGAGCCATCGCCCTCGCGGCTCTCCTTTGCTGTGCTTATCGTCCCCTGCTCATAGAGCGAGATCAAAGGTGGCGTGGGTGGCAAGGGAGGGGCAAGAGAGGGGAAGAGAGGTAGCGTCAAAAGCAGCGTCAGAAGCCACTGTCACTATTCTCACATGTGTCCGCGCCCTTTCTCTCTCTCTCTCTCTCTCTCTCTCTCGCGCGCACACGCGCGCACGCACACACACACACACGCTCGCTCGCTCGCTCGCTCTTTCTCTCTCTCTCCGCGTATATAGATGCATGCATACGACACGCATAGATAGAGGAGAGTAGAGACACAGATTGTCATAAGAGCCGTCGCCGACACGTACCGCAGCCCGGTGGGACGAAAATGTTTGTGCGAGGGCCCTGGGCTGCAGAGTCGACCTTAACGCAGCTGCGCTCGCACGGGAAATCGCTCTACTCCATGAACGCGTTGCTTTCCTCTGAAGCCGCCAAGTGTTAGTAGTCGTACTAACGGGTGCAGTTTGGTTTCGCGCGCACAACCATAATTCACGAATCACGATGCGTTTCAATAACCGCGCGTCTTTTCACGAAAAAAACTGTCACGAAGGAGGTGTCGTGCTTTTTTTCTCTTTTTATTATTCGGTGCAAGTTAACAGTAGTGCAGGACAACGATTTTGAACGTCTGTCGAATGCAGTAGTGAGTGCTACGAGTACTTGCAACTTTAGAAATATCGATCAAATAATCAAAATCGATTAATATATAAACTCGAAATTCTCAACGCTCTGAAAATACCAGCGGTAGGTTGTAAGCACCCACAAGCATCACTGGGCTATATATCTGGCTATATGCTCCCTGGCCGTACGGTATTAGACTAAATTTATCACGAGTCCCATATAAACTACTTTTTCCTCATGCATTGGCTTTCTCTTTCTTTCTTCTTCTTCTATAAATTCTATTCTAGCGTTACCATTTTTTACATATTTTTCTAATCCCTTATTTTTGGTTTTTTTGTTTTTTTTGTTTTGCTCATTCTTACACATGCAGGCTTGCGCGCATGCATACGCACAAGTATAACTACAATAGTTAATACAACAGATGTATATGTGAATATATATATGTGTATATACAAGTACCCGCAACAAGTAATATTTTCTAGACAAAAAGTCTGCCAATAATTAACATTATTATTATAAGTTATATTTTTGCATAACAGTATAATAATGTTATAAACAATGTTATAAATTCAAAATATTCTGATTCAAATGTCTCATAACGTGAAACTCGAAAGCAAAATTATATTTCGGAGTGTTGGTAAATTTCATACATAACATAGATGCTGTTATAAGAATATCTTAAAGAAATTATATTATCTTTAAAATAACACATTCAATAAATAAATACAACGATTTCTGACTCGAGTAAAAGCTTCTTATAATTATAAACATTTATATTATATTATGTTATAACAAATTATGTTATTTTATATAATTTTAAAAATACTTATTAATTCATTCAAATGCAAAACTAATATAATTTTTTAATAATAAACATATATTTGTTATATACGTTTTTGCTAAATTTTTATGAAATAATCGAACAGTATAAGAAATAATAGAATAGTGTGCGAAAAGAAAATAGTCGAACATCATATTCAGAATTATGTTCAATAATATTAAGTATAAATACCATTTGGGATACACGTATATCTAAAATATATACATTTTTTTTTTTTTGTGTGATTGATATTTCCTTCATTGTTATTTTTTATAATAATTTATTATCCATTAATTAATCAAGATTTTATAAGGAATAAAATAATAACAATATCTAGATAATGAAAGGAATGATATTCTCGTTTTTGATTAGTCTTAATTATGAAAATGAAAGTAAATTTTAATAAATAAAACTCCAAATAATAACGAATAAAAATTAACGCAAAATATTAAAATAAAAAAAAAAAAATAAATAAATAATAAAAAAAAGAATCAAAATCAATGGCTTAGGTGAAAATAAATTTGTTTTTATTGTTTCAGTCATTATATACTACACTTAACTGGAAGGTTTGGTTAGCAAAATGTTAAGTTTCACTATTATCAATATCTATGTCAATTGATTATAAGCATCTATTAGATGAAGGTGCACACATATTAGAGAAAATAAAGCGAGGTTCTATTTGGGGAAAGCAAGTATGTTGAGGCTCGATCTATCGCATGGATAATGAAGCTGACGAAGACGAGCATCGCCTTTGCCAATGAATGTCGGCAAAAAAAACCGCCGTTGACTTTCATTTTATTAATTGCCAGCCTCTTTATGCCTCCTGAGCTCGTTTACACTGGTTTGTATTTTACACATTTTTTCTCTTTTCTCTGGACATTGTGCAGGTAATAACGCCAGTAATTTACTTGCGTATTTATCAAGAGTTCGAATAAATAATTATTTAAGCGAGCGATTTCCCTAAGATTTTTGTATTATAAATTCTATATTGTTATTTTGAAGCGGTTATTAACAACTTTTTATCAAATATTGATTCAATTATTTTTGAGATTTGTATTGAGGGTATCGCTCACGTAACACCTGGAGTCAAGCAAAAACACCGAAATATCATAAAGACGGCTATTGTGCGTGTATTTGCTTCGACCCCACAGTTTACACTAGCATAGAACGACATGTGGGGCTCTTGAAATTTAATAGCCACAGTCGAGGATTAAATAAAGAAACTACAGAGAAGATAGGAAAGATAGAAGATCAAGGAACGTTACAATAAACTCCCGATAAATCACAATCAGTATCAATTGTTTATTGTTTGCGGTTGGTTTAAGCTCGACATGTTTACAGTGACCTCCCCAAGTCCAATGGAGAGCTATAGCAGGCTACCCGATAGAAAACTCAGAAATCTGGATGGGGATCTTCCAATTTTCGAGCAAACAGCCTCCAATGTTACAGCTTTCGAGGGCCAGACTGTCTACCTACCCTGCCGAGTGCACAATCTCGGTGACAAAGTCGTAAGTAAAATGCGTGAGCATTGCACGCATTTATTATAACATGGGTACATCGGGCACGAACTCAAATTGATCTGTGTTTTAAATTGAGAATTGCCGACAACATTTCTATCTCGAGCCTTAATACATTATTCATTGAGGGAATGCTTGTACTGTAAGCAAACACTTACACGAGTAATTTTCATCCTTTGAAGTCCTAGATTTGAAGGAATAACGTCTGAATCAGATAGACTATGATTATCACACGCACTTCTCGCCTATAAAAAGATTTATCGAAGAAAATTAATAACTAAAAAAATTCAAAAATAAAAAAGATAACTTACTTTTTGGTCTTATAATTTTCGAAACTTGTAACTTGTACTACAGGTCATATCCAAGTTTTTAATTTGAGCGTAATTAAAAGAACGTATGATATCTTCAAATCGACTCTAACTTTAATTGCAATTTAAATAAAGAATATTCTTTATTTAATATGCTATTATAAAACTTATAAAAAGTAATTTTCAAGTCAGAATGAGATAAACTTAAATTTATAACTGCATTATTTACTAAAAAAATAAATAAATAAATAATGGCTTGATGACGCTTTTTTCATTGTTTTGAAATTTCTATAAAATCTCCCCTTTAATTCATAATAAAGTATTCAATTTTCATAATAAAATTATATAAAATGAGTATATATAATATTATATATTTAATGGGTCTTCTTCATAAGGCCCTCTTCATAATAGTTCAAATGTTTATTAGAGTTCATAACCAACACATTAAATCATCACTTGAATTTCATTCCAGTTCAAATTTGTTCTCATGCACTATATAAAAATATTAACGTTTTCATGAAATTTGCATAAAAATAAATGTTTAATATTTCACATAAACTGCTTTATTTTTTAACTTACTTAATATCTCCCTCCGTTATAATTTTATGTTGTTACATTCTTATTTATAATTAATAATTAATTATTATTAATTATTACTTTTTATGCATTCAACCATTGCTATATTTAAGCAAAGTATTAACTTAAATCCATTTATAATCGTATATTCAATAATACCATAAATATATAATGATATATAAAATGTAAAATATATTAAAATGTTATTGTATGCAAAACTATATTGATTGTATCACCAATGCTATATAATACCCACATTGAAGTATATTAATTTTGTATATACATAGATTTGTAGATTATATGCATAATAATCACAAAATTGTAATGTGTGCAAAAAGAAATATACTAGATCAATAAATGAAAACGTTTTTGTTTAGAGAAGTCCGATTATAATAGACATTTTAAGCAGCGTATTATATAGTTCTTACATTATTCTGAACAAATAAATAATTTATTTAGTCGATTAAATTTTAATAATATATATTCCGAGGAGTAATCAATAATATCCAAATTTTCGAAACTCTTTTCCCTAGCCTATTTATTTCTGGTGGATGTGAACAACAGGAAATAATAAAAAAAAGGACAATAAAAAGTTTAAGCTAAAGCAATGTAAGAAGTTCTAATGGTACATTAGGAAGTTGTGTTTTGGCCTTTTTCTCTTATGTCACGTTTTAGCAACGTTCAATGGTAGAAATGCACAAACTCAAGAGATTATACGTTTATGTGTTACAAGAGAAAGGATTTTTAGACTAGTTTCGATAAGGGAGTAGGTACATTATGTTCATTAAGTAAGATAAAAAAAAAAAAAACCAGGATACAAGTAATAGTTCGACTAACCGAGAGAAAGAAAAGCTAAGAATGAATGAATGTACTTTAATGGCTTTGCGCGACTACGTAGTTACTTTATATAAAAATGCCTTTGTGATAATCTAGGTGTTGCTGCGGAACTTTAAGTACAATGTTGAAAAACTCTTATTATGTTCTTATTAACTATTTCTTACATCGTAGATTCATTTTAGCATGCTACTATCTTCTAATTCCCTCTATAAGTATTGCTATAATATTTAATTAAATTAATGTTAAGAATAAACTTGCTTATTTGTAAATTAAAAATTTTAGCCAAAAAGGACATTAATGACGAAAAGTGACTGAGCAAATACCGAGGCATAATATAATTAAGAAATTGATTTAAGGAGATATTGTGTTAATATTAATATTTTTTAATATTAAAATAATCTCTGTAATTACATATAGGAGTGTGTATACAGTTTCTTTATAATTGTTATATAATCGGTTTTTATGATTGCACGATCGACTAAATGAATGCTTGTCGTGATACTTTTGTTTAGGCAAGTTTTAGTTTAATGTAATTGTTAGGTGATCGTTATTTCTTTGAATATTCGGTCATCGGCCCCAGCCAAATAGTACAGACCTCATCACTTTGTTAAGAGAATAATACATTATAGTCCATAAGGATAATCGCAGCTAAGTTACCAATTTCAACTGACGAACATATGACAGATCATACAATGATTAGTCATTGATTTGAGTCCATTTGAAACTCGTTACACTAAACGCAACTGCTTTAAATAATATTTTATAAATAAATATCAATATTATTATAAAAGGATTTGCTAATTTTCAATTTAATTAATTCATCTTGTTTAAGATATTAATATTAATAATAAAAAATTATTGAATAATTTAATTACGGATGCTTAAATCTTACAACGCCTTATTTTATATTTTAAATTTGGAATTAATTATTTCAAGAATTATAATTATGACTATCAATATTTTCAAAACATTGAAATCAAGAATATTATTGTAGCATAATCTATGCATCACATTAATTATTTTACCTATGTATGTGTGCGTAATAAAAATTAAATAAATGATCATTCTTATGGAAAATTAATTTTATTATTTAAGATTTTAACAATGTATCACAATGTCAGTATACAACTATTTAATATTATGTTTAATTTATCTAATAAAATATTAATATTTTTTCGTACTTAACACATCATGAATTTATTAATTTAAAGATACAATTTATGCAAAGATAAAAAAAATTGGCTGCTTGTGTTGATTTTTTCCTTTGATGGAGATTTCCTAGTTAATGCTGTTCCCGACGTTTGCCTGTTTATTCAGATATTCATATTGTTTACCGAGCTTTTTTGTGATGACATTTAATCTCTTCTCTCTTTCTCTTTTGTGCACAACGGAAATTTTATAACAGATTTACAACTTTGATTGTTCACTATAAATTTTTACAGTACCATATATATACTATATATATATATGTTCGTGGATGGTAAGACGAACATTTTCAAATAATACATAATAATCGTAACTAAATAATGTAACTAAATTTTTATCGCTTATTGATAATGACGAGTTTACCTTACATGTTTACTAGATAATCAAGAAAGTAACTCTATTTATACAGTATTTCGATAGATTCAACTTAATAAATTATAAAATATAAAGTAATTAGTTGGAAGTGATAGATAATTTCAATTTTAATATAAGTAAGAAATCTATCTTTCAAATAAACTAAATAAATAATTAAATTTTATACTAATTAATACGTATAAATTAAAATAATACTATTTATAAATAATTTTATTTATATTTATTTAATTGTAATTTACACAATGATATGTTATTACGGATATCAGTTTTTGAAAGTGCCAGATTGTGCGTTATAATTATAATGCCAGAATGAATATAAATAAACAAATGCATATTGGCATCAGTAACTTGATATTATTATGGAAATCATCACGAAAACAAAAGGTGATTGACTTCAACTCTCAGGCAAGTAAAACCGAAATATTTTTCTTATACATGGCACGGTCAATTTTTATAATGTTATATAATATTAAAGTTGTAATACCGCATAAAAGTATTACCAACAACTTATATTTATGGTAAAATTTGCAGTAAATAAAATTAAAAAAAAAAAAAAAAACATAAAAGTACTGTATTCGAAAAAGTTAATTCCTTTCAGATTAGACTTAAATAATAAAACGATTTTTTAAAGAAACTTTCATTTATGGCGAAAGATATTCGATTGAACTATTATATTTTATTTTGAATATTAATCTTTTAATAATATTATTCACAATTTCATTCATTCGTATATTAATAACAATCTGTTTAATAATTTTTAAACTCTCATAATTATAAAATTACCACAACAATTCATATCGTTTAACTAAATATTTTAATCGACGATTACTTTTGAAATAACAAAGGTAAATAGAAGTTTTTTTTATAAAAAAATAAATAAATAAATGAACGAATACTTTTGATTTCGTGATATATTGTTTTAAAAACGCCTGAATTCTAAAGAGAAATAAAAGAAAAGTTTGCAAGTCAGTTTTATAATGAATGGGATGATTTTTCAGTAAAATTCGGAAGGTTGGAGCTTTCGTGAAAAAGAAATCGAATTCGAGGCAATAATAGGTTGCGCTTTATTTTACATATACTATAAAAGTATTTTAAAACTAAAATAATACTCTGCTCAAGAATAACCAAAGCTTAACTATTCAAGTATTCAAAAATAATATTATTTCATAAACATCTTTGTAAGGTAATATAATTTAAGGTAATATAATATAATGGTTACAATATAAATATCTTTATTTTAAAAACACAATTCCTAAATTCTTAATCTAATTCTTAGTTCACAATTAAAATGGACATTAAATACGCAATTTATGACAGGAATGGCTTGCATAAAAATATTGTTAGTCAGTAATATGTTTTAAATTAAAAATATATAATTCTAACTATTAAATTTCGAGTATTTACATTTATAAACAAAATTTTATAAAGAAAGAAATCATGTGAAGCATCATTTAAATACTATATTCATCTGCGAGATGATTGTACATCATCAAAAAAAATTTTAACATAAATTAGATTTTGCTAAATTTCATTGGTGGTATGCCAATATTTAAAATGTTTCGTGCGTCAGAGAAATTTCTTTTAAAAACTAGAAAACATGTAATTCGTTTAATCAAGATTCAAATAAAAAAAGACTTTAAGAAATGTAAAATAAAAATGGTTTACGTAAATTAAAAACAAAAAAAAACAAAAAAAAACGAAAAAAAAAAAAATATTTTAGTTTTATTTTTCCATTTAATGTTTTTTTTTTTTTGTTGTTGCAGGTTTCGTGGATGAGAAGTAGGGATTTGCACATTTTGACATCTGATAATATTACTTTTAGTTCAGATGAGCGTTTCAAGCTTCAACATTTGACTGGAAGCGATGCTTGGACTTTGCAGCTTGATCATGTTAAAAAATCCGACATAGGTCGTTATGAGTGCCAAGTCAATACGGAGCCCAAAATTATGTATGCAGTTCAGTTAATAGTTAGAGGTGAGGTTGTTATTCATTAGTAATAAACTTCGTTTACGTGAATGCATTGGCATATTACGTGTTGGAAAATTAGGTCAATTTGTATATACATTTTACGAAATAAAATTTTTCACATTAATAATTTGTTTCTATTTTATTCGTTCTTATAGTATTTGCCATAGTTTAAGGTATTTAATATTTATTAGAATGAATGATATAGAAATTGCATAGCATGCTTAAGTTATAGTTAAAAGAAACGAAAGTTATGAATCCGTCTTAAAATTTGAAGTAGCAAAAGAAAATTTTTACAGCAATTCTTCAATCCATTTATATTTATATCTTAATATTGTAAAATAAAATATATGTGGTAGTTACAACAAAATTTGAAATTGCATCATAATATTCTCTGTATTACGGTAATTGCAAAAGTTATAAATAGTATGTCATATTTGTTTTGGAAAAAATTTTGTTCCTTTTAAAGTTAAGATAATAATTCAGTCTTATATCACTTGCAGCTGCTGACAGTTAGTTTGTCTTTGAAAATTCGTCTTTAAAAAGTAGCAAACAAATGTGCTTATAATTCCAGAGCTACGCATTTTTGTAAAACGTTGCAATGAGATGTGTACAGGAGAATCCTAAATTTAATATTTGATTTTCTCAATATTTGAGCTCGAAGGCTCTAATTAATTTTACTCGCATTATAAATAAAATATACCATTATTATACAAATCGATATACTCTTTTCGCCATAAAAGTTCTTTTACGAATTTGAAAAAAATTACATTTTAGATTCAGATAAGATTTATGGATATGATGAGCCGCAGTCTCAGCAAACTCGAATAAGTAAGTATGAAAAAGTAATGGTAATGTGTTAACGTGCTTGGTTAAAATTTTCCATATTATAGTGCATAATTAATGTGTGTATGTATTTGAAAAAAGAAAAGGGAGAAAATTTCATAAGAAGGAAAATGAAGGGGCATTAAAAGGGATGCTTGATAATACGAATGATAATTATGGGAAAGAGTTTGAAGAGACTCGCAAATGATAATCGTTACCCGCAATGGTTAATGACCTGGGATTTATTTAAGTATAATGGAATAAACCTTAATCATTTGTTCTTCGGCATCTCCGCTTCACGCTTCCTTGCAAGATTCACCGAATATTTATTATTCGTGTTCTAACTGGAAAAAGGGAGTGAAGTATCTCTAGGCTGCTTTGAATAATGCATGCTCATTTCAACATTAGCACACTTAAGAATTTGAAATTAGCACCTTTTTTGGCCTACGTATACCGAATTTTCCATTTAGTTTATGTCGATGGCAAAGGAAAATCTTTATTTAACGAGAGGAATTCATTTACATTTGCTCATTACACTTTGTAGCTCGATTAATTATTTCGATCCGCTTATAATTCCCAAGTTTGAGCAAAGAGTTTTAAAAGGAAAGTGTCCTCTTTTAAAATTAGCTGATAATGTTGAGTTGTTTTTAGGCTACGAAAGCACGGCACCAGTCGCCGCGATAATGGGCCCACGTGAGCAGCGAGTCCAAACTAGCTCAACCATTACTTTGAAATGCGTTATAACGTCACCATATCAAACTCGTCCCATAAAGGGCGTGCAGTGGTTTAGAGATAATAAATTACTTACATTCCAGGTAATTAGCTGTACACCTTT
Source organism: Ceratosolen corneri (assembly GCA_030522565.1). Classification (NCBI taxonomy): domain Eukaryota; kingdom Metazoa; phylum Arthropoda; class Insecta; order Hymenoptera; family Agaonidae; genus Ceratosolen; species Ceratosolen corneri. The sequence continues at coordinate 96,095 of JAPYYT010000208.1, forward strand.
TTCTTAATAATAAACTCATATTGTAGAGAAGAGTGAAAGTATTCGCGAAGAAATGCGAAGGAGCGCTCGCGAGCACCACGCTAAATCCTTTACATTGTTTTCTAGGCTAATAGAGGCGGCATCAATGTTGAAACTGTGACGGGTACAGCTCAAACATTCACCGAAGTAACACTGGCGAATGTAACGTGGCACGATTCGGGCAAATACTCGTGTAGACCTACCGAGGGTAAAACTGATACCATCATGGTTTACGTTGAAAGTGGTAAGTTTTCTTTACGTTGACTGTGCTGCAAAGAAATATTTGCTAATATGCGTGCGTGCGCGCGCGTGTGTGTGTGTGTGTGTAATGGTGCGTGCGCGAGTGCGCGCGCGCGTTTGCACGCTATCTATTCCTTTTACCGTAGAAGATATTTTAATAGAATTTTCATTATAAATATCAAGCGAATTTATTTTCAATAGTATATTTTCATATAATTCATCCTACTTTTATATTTCGCTGTGATTGTATAATAATAATATTTATTTTCAAAATTTTAATTTTACAAACACCATCCTAATTTTTTTGAAATATCTCTTGCAAACTTTGAAATTCTATCTCTTTCTAAACATATTCGAATATTTTTTAGAATTTCAAAATCACAGATTTACAATTCATATTTCATAAGATACTTTCTTGGTGAAATGAGTGGTTGGAAGTGGAAATTATAAGGCACCTTTTATTTTAACATTTATTTGCATTACTTCAATTATATTGCTACTTTTACTAACATTCCGGGATAAATATTACGAAAAACATAAAAATTTAATAATAGTTTAAATTTTATCATTTTGTATTATATTTCAGAATATTAAAAACTTACAAATTTTTGGCTTTACACAAATAAATTAACGAAAAAGATTTAAATAATACAAATGTATTTTAATATCATGACATTCTTTAAGTTCTATAATTCGCTATTAAAATAGTATATATTTCATATTTTCTAAGAAAAATAATTATATAAATTATAATTTTTATATACTGTGAGTTGCTATGAGCATACTGTGAGTTCTTTTTAAATTTTAATTATATTTTATTAAGCCGTTAAATTTTATAATTTATGTGGATTTTTCTAAAATTTTTTCAGTGACGTAAACAATTTATTATTTGGTAATATTTATGAATTTACTACGCACTTGAATTAAATTAATTCAATAATTCAGTAAATAATGCTCTTAAGTTTGTCAAGTTGTTTTTCATAAAAGTACTACTAATATAATGATGATATAAATATTATTTTCAAAATGTTTTAGTAAGATGCACGTGCAAAAAACTTTGATGTAAGCAATTTACGGATATTTACAGTATTTAAAAGTTTCTTTTATAGTTAATATAAATATAAACTATTATCCTAAATTAGCTAAGCTTGGTTAATTATAAGAACTTTTTTTTTTATTAAATTTTATTAAACTTTATTTAAATCTGATATACTGCTTTTAAAGTTATTAATTATTTTTCAATATTATTAATAATTTTAAAATTATTAATTAATTATTTTTTTTTTTTTTATCCTTGAAAAGGTCCAAGATTATTACAAATAAATATATTTGCTAATCCAAACTTTATTTTTTTATCCAAACTAATATTTTTACTATTATTTATAATATAAAACGAATTCTTATTAAATGAGTCCTAAAAGTTTGTTTATATTATACTGCATTACTTTTTTACCAAATCAAACAACAGTTATTTCGGATAAAAAATTTTAGATTAGGTTTATATAACTCGTTTTTATATAAACATAAGAAATAATTTTAATATTTAGATTTTTTAATTTGTTGATTCTCCATATTTAAATGATCTATGATTAAATAAAATTGTTTGAAATACATAAAAATAAAATATTATACAGTTCATTTAAGCATATTAAAGGATAAATTCAATATCTGTATTTTCTTAATAGAGTATATTTTTATTAATATACAAATATTAAAAAATATTATTTGAATGGTCCGAAAAGGTTTTCGAAAATATTTAAAACAAAAATTATTTGAATAATTGCTAGTTATGTTGTTTGTTGTTTTTTTTTTTGATTTTTTAAACCCGCACATGAAATATTTTTTACAATGAAAGATGAAAAATAAAAACAACAATTATATTTCTTATCATCCGTGAAATATATTATATATTAATATTGTACATAATATTATTTAAGTTTGTTTCAGTCAAATTAAAACAAAGTTTGTTATAATCATATAATATTAATACAATTATAAAATTATTTTATAACTTTCAGGAGAACATACAGAAGCTATGCAGCGTGATACTGCCTACACATCTTCTAATACTGTTCATACCTTAGACCTGCTACTTTGGTTAATAACCTTATTGCACATTTTTATTAATTCAAGCATCTACGTATATTATATATTTTGTTAACATTTTTTATAAAATTAAAATGCCTTGCAAATTTATGTATGTATAAACGTATGTTTTTTTTTTATATTTTGGGTTCATACTTGAAATATACGTCACATTAATGTTTTTTGTAATTAATATAATTAGTATAATTAGTATAATAACTATTGAGTATAAATTTGATTTGATTTGATTTTATATTTATATTACAACAATAGTTTCATATCATCAATGTAAATAAGGCGAATAAGATATATTTTATTTTCGATGAAAATTTAACCTTTTATATTTTTATTTGAAAGACGATTAAGAATCGTCAATTGATTAAGGCACAGAAGAGCATTAAATAAATATCAAACTTCTAAATAATTCTTATTTTAATTTTAAATAAAATCTTTCTTTAATTTAAGAATAAAGTTACAACAATATATCACTAAAATTAAGACTCAAACATATTAATTATCAACTATATTAATGCAAACCTGTATTGTTAAAAGTCCTCTAAATATAAGAATATCAAATAACTAAGAGAATCGCTTGATACATAATTTATAAAGTGTAGGATACCATGAAATTTAAAAACGAGAAGCATTTACTGTAACAATATGCTTTATTTTGAGTACAAAAAATGTATATTATCTTTCATATAATTACTAATTAGATATTAAAAAATTTTATTAAAAATATATATTACTATAATACATATTATTTATTTAAGTTATTATAATTTACCAATAATTTTATTTTAATCGCTCGATAAAATTAAGAAGAATAGTTCAAGATAAATCACGAATTTTTATTGAATTTAATAAAACAATCAATAATTTTAAAACGTAAAAAATACTTCGCTATTCGTAATTTTTAATGTTTCTAATAAAATTATGGCGCATTCATTTTATCATTTTAGGGTACAGTTTATTTATGTCAATACTTTATTTCTAAAATAATTTATAATAAATTATAATTACTAGAATAAAAACTTGTGGTTTTTAAATTGATTTAGTCAAAATTTAATGTTATAGCTGTATTGAAAAAATATAATTATTATTTACATTTAAATAATGTACAAAATATTAAAAATTAAAGTACTTGAATACATTTGCTTATTATGCTAAAAATTTATGTATAAAATTTACGTTAAATGGCAAATAGTGGTCTAGATTTGTTGTAATAATTATTTTATTAAACATCATTTCTTAATGGAATTGGGTTTCAAAAAAATTCTCAAAGTATATATTTTAAAATTTATTTAAACAATTTATTAATTGAATCGTGGTATTGCTAATTTATTTCTAGTACGAAAATACGTATGATTAAAAATACACTACATTGTCTATAATTTCTATTGCTAATAAACATTCAACGAAATATACAATAAACTTCAATAAATTAAAGTAATTTTAATTATAGTAGATTATCGATGTTTTTATAGACTTATGGTATTAAGATTTTGTTTACATTCTTTTTTTTATAAATTTTATAAATTAATTATACTCTACAAACGCATCGAAAGATCAATACGATTAAAGAGATTTTTTTAAGTAGTATTTGCAGATACAAAATCTAGTCAAAGTTATATTAACACTATTTAAAAGTTTTTTAAAATAATTAAGAAATAATGTATATTAAATAATACACAAAAATCACTAGGATTACCCCCATTTAATCTAATTTTCTGATCTACCATAATTTATAATGTTATGAATTTGACTTTAATATTGCATGTATACATAATCACAAATTAATGTTAATAAACTATTGAATAGCAATAACTGAATAAATATTAATAATATTTGTATAGAATATGATTCAATCAAGAAAATGATGCAAAAATCAAATGTGGCGATGGTAATGTACAAAATAATAATACATATTTGTATAAAAATAATCATTAAGCACAATTCGACTTTTTGCATTCTTATTTTTTACTGTACAGTTTTTCATCTTAATTTCTATTTGTATAGAATATTACTAATTATTTACATAAAAAAGAATCATTGTAGATTTTTGTAAAGGCAAATTAATAATAGTAATAAAATTTCAATTCTATTCTATTTTCAAAACACTAGTGTCAAACACTAGATATTAAAAGTTACGTTCTTGTACAACATTCACTAATAGTTCTCTTACCAAATCAAAGTCATTTTAAATCTATATTCATACTGTTGATAAATATTTGCATAAATTTATTTTACCCACAAATGAAAGGAGTTTTACAAGATTTGTACAAAATCTTTAAATTACGAATGAATTAAGAAATGTATATTATAATCGAAAATAACGTTTGAATAACGTTCAATAAATTCATCTTTGATTTGAATGTTTCAATATATTGCCCTTTAAATGAATAATTTTATCTCAAAATTCAAGCCAATTCTTAATTATTGAAGCTGCAACGATGCAACTGTCCATTACTTATAAGCTGTCGCAGGCATACATTTACAGTTAACTTAACGTAATTAGTTTTTGATTTTTGTCAAAATAGCTATAAGTGATAATACACACGCGCGCACACACACACATTCTCATTCGTACGTACACAGGCGTACGTACGGGTGTGCTCGTGCGTACGTACGTTCGCATATTCTCCCAGTGATGCTGGTCCACGTCACTTCTTAAGAATTATATGCTAGCTCACCTAATGAAGTTACTCATCAGTAGAGTCAATAAAGCAAGCAGAAAAATCGGGGTGGCATTGCTTTTACCCGTATCGCCGTGCTGCATCGCCGCTGGATGCTCACCTAGAGAAAATTTCAATGCATTCAATGATTGTTATGCTTGCACGTTTTCAGTTAAAAAGAAATGGCATTGCCCGCTTATACATATAAAAACAATAGCAATAAATTCGGCCGAATTATGTTAGTCCGATTTTTATTTTAACGGGAAGGGAATAGGTTCGTACCGTTGAGCACGTGGACCGTGATGCTAGCGGGATTGGCATTGCTCGGAACACATGTGTAATTACCGCTGTCAGTCGGGCGGGCTTGCGTTACCAGGAGTTTGCTCGTTGTACCGCTATCCGTCTTCTCGGTCTCCAAGGAAACTCCGCCCCTGCGAAGAACGTCGAGTTATCAAGCATTCCTTTCATAATGTGCCGCCAAGCCCAAGCACGCATCGCAGTTCTATCTCCTCCTCCTTGTCACTTAACGCTTTGTGTGGCTCTCGATCGAATCACACAAATGCTTAAATAAATCCTTTTTACTTCTTAATTATGAGCTTTGACGATTTTTCACGGTACTATTCAAGACTTTAATCTGATAATATTTGTGTCAATATTTTCCAGAAAATATACGACTTTAATGCTTATTAGAATTGAATTTATTAATATATAATCATAAGATACTTATACGATTGTATTCTCATCGCAGCTGTCTCTAATTTAATGCAAACTGTTGATCTATATGTAGATGGGACGTGCATGTTTTTCACTCGATGTACGGAGGTGAATAAAGGAAAAGCGTTTTTAGCTTTCGCATTTTACATTATATGGTTTGTATTTCATGGCCGAAGAAATATGCTGGCGCCTTTTTACTGCCATACCTGGGACTATCGAAATCTACGAGAGAAGATCCATGATACCAGGACACACTGCTTGGTGGTATGCTTTGTACATTTACCATGCAGGTTAAGCTTATGGTGCTGCCTCGTTTTACGTACAAGTCTTCTGGTTCTTTAATTTTTGCTCGAGCCGCTGTAACACAATTAATAAAGCAACTGTTTATGGTGTGCCCTTCAAATAATCTCTCCCGCGCAAACTATATTCATCCAACATATATTCATCCTAAAGAAAATTCATTTTTTCGGATTTTAATCGAAAAGTTATTAAAGAAAAATATATACTCGGAATGCATGGGCATAATGCATATGCATACAAATTAATTTTTCAGATAAGAAATCCGACTCCATAACAAATGACCCAAATTACGGGAAAAGCTAAACAGTCTAATTAAACGCATATCAATATGTCACTTTTACTTATATTATATTGACTACAACAAATTTAATATTAGCAGCATTTTATAAAAAATTTATGCTGTAAAAATTTAGAATTTCACATATTTGACGACGATTCTGTTACGTATAATGATCAGTAGCATAATGGACCCTGGATTAATACATATACAATATATATAGATTATGTACTGTGTGACTAATTGAAGATAAAGGATGTATATTAGGGAGGAATTTGCATAATTCTAACCTGAATTGAATGTCCGGTGAATGTCGGTTGGTGTGGTAGCAGGGACAGGGGCACTTTCTGGAATGGGTGGACAAAAAAAATTTGTCAAATTTATTTAATTTTACCTTCGTATTTTGTATTAACAATTTTCAAATTTTTTTATTTTATATGTAATATATTTCATATAATTCATTATATGTCTAAGCTTCTTTTGCAGAGAAAATATGGTTTAGTTTTAAGCTACTTTTGTATGTATGTTATTGATGAATAAATTAAACTTCTATTCCATTATTATTAAATAAGAAATACCACAAAATTACAATAGTATGTATTATTTAAATGTATAAATTAGATAGCTGGAGTATCAATTGTTCATCATAAAATACTGTCAATAATTTCTTACAACTATTTAAATTGCTTTTTATTATTTTGCATTTTCATTGTGTTATAAAGATTATAGTTTTTAGATTTATTAATTTTTTTTTTTTTGTTAAACTATTTATATTTTATATTTATTTAATTTCAAAAGTAATTAATGTCAAACGTACATTAAATTAAAAATATGAAAAAATAAATGAAGGTAAAAACTAAAAAAATTTTCATTTTAACGAATTCTCATATAATTATATAATTTAACAATTTATATATGAATCTTCAAGAATGTTTTATTATCCCTCCTATATTTAACGATTAAGAATTTTTCATTAATAAAAATCTCAAATTATATTTCATATTGTAATTCACATAACTATCATAAGTATAATGTAAATTTACATAAAAAAGGATATTCAAAAATTATGTAGATTATGTATATTACATTAATATCAACTGTTTAGATAAAATTAATTTTAATAAAAAATATATCTGCTATAATATTGACTTATTATAAATATTTTTATAATAGAGATTTTATCTCTAATCAAATTAAACGTAAAAAATAATTTATATATATCATGTATTTATTATTACTTTATAAAAAGTTGATGTTCTTATAGCATTTCAAATTATATTACGTATATTACGTATACATTGTTATAATTTTTCATATTTGTGTGTATATTATTTATTGAGATAAAAAGTATTTATGAAATATTTATGAAGAATAAAAAAAACTGAAATTTGTAGTAATATATATTAAACATTTGTAATTATTTAGAAATTGGCTGCAACATTATTACAAAACTTGTATTAAATTTCATAATTTTGTTCGAAGAATATGTGTAATTCTTAAGTAAGGAAATTATTTAATACCATGATGATCAGAAAACTATAATTTATTAACCATATTATTTGAATTGCATAAGGAAACAATTATATATATATATATATATATATATATATATATAGCTATTTTTGAGTAACTTGATGTAACATATGATTATTAAAAATGATCAATCATTTTTTATTTAAATTGAAATACTCGTATTTTATAATTTCTCTAATAATTTCATAGTTAATTTAAGTTATTAAATCTTAAAAGTCATTAAAAAATAGTTAATTTTTTTATGTATATATTAATCATTATTTTTAAGAATTTGTTACATTACTAATTTATATTATTCAAAAACTTTTTGAATATCTTTAAACGAATGTGTACTAAATACTATTGATCATGATTTTAGTTTTAAATTAATTAAATTAAATAACAATTTCGAATAATGATTCGAATATCTATCAAAGTATAAAGATTTTTACTGTACTATTAATATTAGTACTTAACAATTGTAAATTTTAAAGAGCTTATTTGATTTTACGTAGAACAACATTTGGAAATCATTGATTTATAATAAAATGAATAATAATTAACCGAAGAGATAATTTTTTTGATTATTGTTATGTTGAAAAAACTATTATTAGAACATTATTATATTTTTCAAATGGAACATATATCAGTGTATTTCTAATTTTATCAAGTATATTTAAATATTATCCAATCGACCTGTAGACAAAAATTATGTAAATTAAATCTGAAATTATTTATTCGTTTTGTATAGTTTATCTGGCACTTATAATTAGTAGGTTTAGACTCGGAAAATTTTATAAACTACTGGCACCTGCACTTCGAAAATTTCTGACAAGGAATATTCATTTAATAACCAAAAATAAATAAGGGAAAAAAAAAGTATTATAATTATAGTGGGAACATTATTTATGTTATATTACTATCCTTGCATATAACACTTAAATCGAATGAAGATAATAACGTTGAAAAATATTTGATACTATATTATAGACGATATTAAATTATATAATGCATAAAACATAATACTTATTATGTCAATTATTGCTAACGATTTGGCGATTAAGAGCAATCTTGTTAAAAACATATATTTGTGCATTCTTAGTATACTTTTATACATAATCGATATTATACTTTTATACTTTATATATTATATTTTATTATATTTTTTTTATTAATTTTATTATACACTTTATTATATGTAATTTATATTTATATATATATTTTTTGTAAGTTATTTATATTGTTATAGTTTAATACTAAATTCACATTCTAATAAATAAAAACATAAGAATAGCATGATAAAGTAAATGATTCAAAATAAGTATAACTTATTCTTATTCAAAATAGGTATAACTTAATCTTATGCAAAAATAAGTATAACTTATATAACTCTTTAATTTCATAAATACAGGTGCTTAGTATTGTAGCAGAAAAACCTAGTTTTCGTTCAAGGTTCCGTTAAAATAATTTAGAGTATGTGATATGTGGTTTATATGATTATTATAAAATATTAGAACGTTTAGTAAATAAAATTCTTATGAAAAATATACATTTTTATAGAAGAAATTTAATAAATATTTACAATACGGTCACTATTTTTATCATATTATTAATGTGACAAACAATTTTTTAATAGTAATAGTCAATGATTGGTATAAATTTTACATTAATTAAAGTTTTATTTTAGTAATTTACTGATTATTCTAATAACTTAATGTAGCACGATAAAAACATGGACTTTATACGTCATGCATAGTATAAAATAATAAAATATAGGATATTAGTATTGGCCAAGTCTGAAATCATCAATAAAACGAATGCTTATTACAAGTAAAAGAGGTTAATAAGAAAATTTCAAATTGCTTGCAGAATTACCTTCCACTTTCAATACGAACGCGAGATTAAGTTTAGGCTCCGTATTAATTTGACATTCGTAAATTCCAGCATCTCGTTTCTGAACATAAGCAATTTTGAGTTTCCATTCGTCTGAAGTTTCTGGATGTGATACCGAGAATCTCGCATCACCGGTATATGTATATATAGAAGACGTCAATATGTGTAGATCACGTTTCCGCATCCACGATATCTACAACAGTAAGACTCGCTGTGAAAAAAATGTTTTCCAGCATTCTTGTACATATAAATTAAAATGTCGATATTAATTTTAGAGTATTCATATTTTTCTTCAATTTATAAATATTAATTCCGTTATTTGATGAACATTTGTTATTTTAAGAAACTCATTTGCTTCAAGAAACTCATTTGTATTCGCTTTTTTAATATATTTTTATAATTGAATAACATCATCATAATATTAATCAGCAAAAAAAAAAAAAAAAAAAAAAAAAAAAAAAAAAAAAAAAAAAAAAAAGAAAGAAAGAAAGAAAGCAAACTCAAGCTTGGTTCAACTAAAATTACGACGAAAATAAAGAGATTTGCTAGCGATAAAAATATATATTCCTTGCACATTGAACAGGACCTAATTGAGAAGCTAAATCAGTTTATTTTATATGGTGGTTGTATAGATCGAGGAATGATTTTGTGAAATAAAAAAGGTCGCAATGATTTAAGGCATATCCGGCGCTTTTGTTTGTTTACAGAAATGTTCATGACAGGTTTTCACTTTGATTTGGGGAAAAAGAAAAAATATATAGCTTCGTCGGTATATATATATTATTGTTGCATAGATTTCTTTCAATTTCCCGGTGATAAATAACGCTAGAGCTCGTAAATCTATCTCTCTTTTTTCTGATTGTCGGCTACGCACATAAGTAAGTAGTAGTTAAGTGATTTCAACTTTTTTTAATATTCTTGGCTGATTAACGATTAGGGAAAAATGAATTCTAGGGAAGAGAAACAGTAAGAAGCTAGTATAATTTGTAAATCGCGGACGCAGTAATCCTGTAACGAGCCAGTATGGACTCGGACTGGAAACCGATATAAATCTATTGCAAATTAGTTACGATAAAGGTAATCAGTTAATTTTTTTCCATTTCTTGCTTTGTACTTTCGAACTAATAATCGAATTTTTTTGAAATTGACGCTTGCCATGAGAACAAATTTGATCGTTTGTGAAGTGTGCGCTTGTTTCTTTTATTGCGATCCTACAACACATTTGACCACAGTTTCCAATGATAAGCTCGCATAAAGTCGTAAAAATGTAAATTCATAATGTACTGCTCTAATATAACATAAATTTATGGTAATATTTTTTTCTATCGGTGTGATATGTGGGATACCATAAGTAAAGGAGCTCTTGAATCCCTTCGATACAAATAGCGTTCCGTTATTGTCATCTGCCGAATGCTCAGATAGCTCATGAGAACAGCGATTATAAGGTATAAGTTTAAAATACAGATGTAATATTCCATTCGCATAAAAATATGTTCACTTAAAAAATTCCATTAAAAAAAAAAACAGTTGTTAAACAAGGCCAATGATTAAAAATTAACGCAATTATTTTCATCAATTTGTACGAATATTGTTGATGTTTAGGTGTATCATGATTCGTCTACTATACACATGATACTATATACACAACACAAATATATAATTGTCAGAATTTCGAGCAGCAATTTTAGAACTTACTTAATAATAAATTAATTGAGTAGAGGCAGGTATTTAGATAATTAAATGGATAAATATTTACAAAATAGTAAAATCATTATATATTTCGAAATAGCTAATTAAGTTTTTTCATTATTTTATTAAAATAAATGTAATATATACTGACGAATAAAGTAGAATTTTCCCTTGCATGCTTAATATATCCCTACGTCCAATTTTTTTCCTTTTCTTTTCATTCTCTCTAAACAACCGCACACATACGTATTCATAATTGTAACAAAAATCAACTAATACAATTTTACATATTTACATTAATAAATAATCGTAGTAGCGACTAATACATATTAAATAAAATATCAATGGCTAAATCAACTATCTACTGTAGATATCGAGGCGAGAAGGCCGCGAGGAAAAATGGTCCTTTAACTTTCTTAGAAAATTCCATAAATTTCTTTGTCGTTGGGCAAAAAATATTTTTGACAGAAACACTTGTAAAGCCCGCGATAAATATTTTGTGCAAAAATTCATCGAATACCCCGATTTATAACTTGTATTCTCATTTCTTAACGTTTCGGACGTTAAGGCGAAGAGAAGAAGATACTGTGGTGTACGCTGCTCGTGGTTCTAAGCGTCTAAGCTCGAAGGTGACGATCGTACTGCCGACTCATTTTACTGGATTTCGAATACAGATTTCTTCTCGTATTACTCTGCAAATATTCTTGCTTTTTACCCGCAATATATACTCATCTATTCGCTTGATAAGAGCCTTTTATGCGATAAATTTTATCTATTGTTTACCGTATCCACTTTTACACAATTTATATACTTAAATCGCCATGTTATTTTCATATCTGTGTTGATATTGTTAAACTCATTTGAAAACAACTACAATATTTAGTATTGTCGGAATGATAAATTTATTAATTTTACAAAGCAGAAGCATTAATAATGATAAGCTTATCCATACAATAATGCATTAGATGTTATCTTGATATCATTTGGATTTATATAAATTAAATTGGAAGTAAAATATAATTATTATTATAAAAAATGTTATACCTAGGAAACATTAATCATGAAAATGCAGCTCAAGAAAAAAGTGTTTTAGTTGGTATCATTCACGATAAATAAATTACAATATTAATGAAACAATTTAATGAAACTACGTTTAAATGCAGTTACAACATAATGCACTTATATGCATTACGTTTCAAATTTGACATTAAATCAATTTTTTTAGCCTTGCAATTCATGCTAGTAAGACACATTTGTCCATTATTTTTAAAATTTCAATATGACTTTTTACTAGCGACTGAACTCTAATGAGCTTTATTTACAAAAAATATATAAATAAGATAAATAAATCATTCAAGTTTTGAAATAAATTTTAAAATACTTGAGTTTAATTTAAAATAATAACTAACTGATTTAAAAATAACTTTGAGTCTTCGAATATTTTAAAACAAGATTATTTTTCATTATTAAACAATGTTTAAAAAATGGCTATTTTGTTAGAATACATTATTATTTAATACCATAATTGAAGTTTAATTATGAACTTTATCGCAACGAATATTTATTTAAAAATGAGTGTGAATAAATGTTAAAATATTGGCTGAATTGTATCTATTTAATGACTACGAGTTAAACTTATTCGTCTCATCATTAACTTAATACTACAATGACCATTCACTTGGGTCGTACGTATATTAATATATCAGATAAATACACGGTATTAATTGTAAATTTATAATATCTGCTCATATTTTAATTTTAGCCGAGTCTTATGCTATTATAATTGAATCTTTTTTACGTATAAGTTCGAAAAAATTAATATTCTAATTTAATGAATTTAAAAGTATGAATATGCATATCTGTTTAAATAACATCAATGACATTTTACATATGTAAATATACTTTTTATTATAATTTATGCAAAGCTTTAATTCACTCAATCTAATCTTCCAATAATTAGTACATATTTTAACAAGCTAGAACATTTTATTAAAATGCCATCAAATTGTTTTTGATTTTAAGTAAACATTCTATCAAGTTATTCATAATTATTAAAATGGTCATCGTTGAACTATTTATATAAAAATATAAAGAGTATTATACATTTTTCGTTTAAAAATTATTTAAACAAATTTTTAAAAATATCAATCAAAACTATTTTTAATTAAGAAGTTTTTTTTTCATACATAAAATTCTTTATGATCAATGTCTTACACTTCTATTTGAAATTAGTTGACTATCTATGAGTTAGAGAGATAAAATAACTTCCTCGAATTTTCACACCTATATATATATATATAATTATATATGTATTATAGGTGCATCTCGGAGTGAGAACAATACACATGTAAAATTATGCTTTTGTGAGTTATATTTCATTTGGTTTACATAATGCTTATTATAAGTAATAATCGATATATTTTATTGTATGAAATTATTGACACTATTTTAATGGTACAGTTAATTAATAATTAGTTACCTTGTTTTTACGTAGATGAAGTAATTTATATTTAAGTTAGTAAAAAATCGCGATACTAAGCAATGACATGGTGATTACTTGAGCGAAAAATTTCAAACGAATTGCGTAAACTATGAGATCAACAACAAAGATTAAGTAAGTTTTTATAAAATAAAATTATAGTCTATTAAAGTATTACCGTGCGGTCGTTTGGATGTTTAACATGACAGCTTAACTCAGCAGTTTGATCTACGATAGCTGTGACATTGCGAGGTAATACGTCAACAAAGTAAGGCTTATCCCACGATCTCGTTGGCTTGTTGCTGCTTATGACAACACTTGCCGAACTCGATTCACCTAAAACAATTAATGAACATTTTTACCAAAAACAATATTCGTGTTTTTGGCGAAAGCCTGTATAAGAATGATGGCAAACGAGGACAAAATATATGTAAAAGTATGAATTTTATTAAAATTGATTATCTAATTATTTTCAATATATAAATTAATGCAGTTTAAAAAATTTAATATGTTTAAAAAATTTTTTAGCAAAAGTTGTCTAATATTTTCTTTTTTGTGCAAATTTTTTTATCTGTACAAAATAAAGGTGTAGCAAGAGTAATTTTTTGTATATATTATAAGATATGTACGTTATATTATAAACAGAATAATAAGTATTTTTATCTTACATACTTTAGTCAATGACAAAGTTGAGAAATTTTCAAACAATTTCGATATTAAATAATTTAATTTAATTTATAAGAATTAACCAGAAGATATCAATTTTCATTTTAAAACGAAAGTTAATTTAAAAATGCATACGGAATGTAAAAAAGTTTATTATTAAGTCACTAAAAATTCCATAGAAATATGTTTATCACGCACACAACTGTATGATAAAAAATACTTCAGATAGAATTAACAGACACAAGTTTTTCTGGATTTTAATTTAAAAAATTATATTCTGTGACAATAATGCTTATATATAAATAAACATTATAACATTCTTTTATAAATCTTCAATTTTTTCTATTAATCAGGGGAAAAAAAAAAAAATTAAATAATACGATCGTATTTTTACAAATTAAAAAAAAAAATTTCGAACTTTTATTTAAAATAATTTATGAGTATATAGTGCAATGAACAATGAATATGTTTAATATTATTCCAGTAGTGTAATGTGTTAGATCTTAAAAAAAGTTAGTGATCAATTGAGTATCTGTTCTTTGTAGATCCTTTAAATGATCACTTCGTTTGGAACAATTATATATGAGTAAAGACAAATATAATTACCGTCTGAAACAACAAAGATATAATAATGAATAGTAACAATTTCATTTAAGATTTCTAAAAAAAAAATTGTACACAACGAAGGATAAAGAAACTGAGCAGGCGGCTTTGAGAAGTAAGGAAATCGATCAAGTTGTCTGGAATATATAAAGTTCAAGAAAGTGTTAAAGGAAGACTCGGAATGAAATTAATCAGAGAAAGGTATTGATTATTGATTTCATTTTTATTTTTAATTGTTCAAGCAAATAATGAAAATCTAAATTCATGGATATTGACTCGATCTATCCCGTGTTTCCATTTCATATTATCCAAGTTAACCCCAAATATTTGTAAGTGGAAGCAATACTAGTTTCGTCATTCACCAAATTTGTCCATATCGGCGAATAATTTATGCTAGCGGATCGTCTCGAATTTAATTACTCATTAAAGTTGCTCGTCTCCTTTAAAAATTATCGTATCTCTGTAAGAAGATATCTATTTTGGATTTTTGAAAGCCACGGCATGTGGCAATTCGCTTGCATCGCCTGAACTATGCGTAACTTGGGGAATAATTGCATCTTGAGCCTAAGTTATGACTATGGCATGTATGTAATAAGCAAACTTTCTTGAGTGTTTATATGATTTCGAGGATTAAAAAGGGATTTTAGTTGCGACCACAAGCCTCAAATCGATCTGTACTTGAAATAAAAGAAAATTAATTTGTGGAGTAGCTATAAACATGAAGTAAACCAAAAGATGAATAAAATGTATAATACACCTAGAAAATGATTGTTTATAATTAAAGTTTTGACTGAAAAAGGTGTTTCTTTTTTCAACGGTTATAACTTACCACAGATACTTCCATTTTATTTACGTGAGAGGAGTTTAAGAATAGGAAATATAATGAAACTCGCCAATATTGCGTTTTCTAAACTGAAGAAAGCTTTTAGAGAGCTCTCCTAAAGAATTCCAAAGTTCTTTACAGGATGACGTCTTACTCAAGTTCATCATATTTACAAGTTTATGAAATAGCTACTTTATATTCGCAGTAAATAATGTATTTTAATACGCAATAATATTTTGTTCGAGAGTTTATAAGGCGATTGAAAAAGGATTGAAAACAGTTCTATAATAATAAACGTATTCTTTGAATTATTTTAATGTAGTAAGAAATAAAAATACTTAAATTAATGCAAATATTTTCTTTGAATTATTTTAATGTAGTAAGAAATAAAAATACTTAAATTAATGCAAATATTTTCACGAATTTAACCGTTATCATTATAGCAATTATTATTTATTTTTAAACTATAGATAAACATGCATACAATGTACTTATTTTAGTATTACACTAACTAAAACACAGTTAAAGGATTCAAGTAACTATGATTAAGGAGAAACATCACAGTGAAAAAATTTCAAAATAAGTTAACTACAATAATGCAAAAGAGTACGATAGTATTTGATTAAATACTGTACATTATTATCAATTATTCTAAACATTTATGTCATGTAGAGATTGAATGAAATTATTTGAAACCTTGATAGAAAACGAGTAATTCTGAAATTTTGCATTACATCGTCAACGCAATGTTACTTAATATCTTGCTGTACGTCATACACCAAAAACAGTATGCACACACCGCATTTTTATATACAAAGTCATATGTCCTAATGAATTTGATAATAAATGAATAGAACTTAATTTAAATATCATTACATTTCTCGTACTGAAAAATAACGTCTACTTTTTTATCTATAATGGATTTTTTATTTTTCCTTGTTAGATGAATGCAAACTAAGGGGTTATAAAATATCGTAAAAACTACGAAAACGCAACTAAAAATAAAATAAGCAGTTGGCAACTTTATAACATGGCATAATATAATAATTTTATAACATTGGTGGGTGCGTAATTAAAATATAACTTTAATTAAGGCTTAGAACTTTTGATCAACATTCTAAATGTCTTCGTAGAAACTCGAGAAAATTTAATATGCATAACATTCTTCCAAGTAAATTATACAGGCAGTTGGAAAATCGTCAGATGAATATTTTAAATATATCGATGCAATTAATGAAAATCTATGAACCTATTTATAAACTTAGACTATAAAAGAAATTTCTAAAACTTAAATAGTACACCAATCTTTCACCACTTTCAGTTTTTAAATAATAAACTGATATGGTGGTCTTTTACTTGAATAAAAAAACTGCTTAATATTTGTCGATGAATTGCTTTCAATTTATTCAGTTTAAAAGTGAATTATAGTTTTGTCAACTACTTATGACAGAAGTAAAAAAATCATATTTTCTACGGGAAGTACATAAATTCGATAATTCACATTATATTCTTTGATAAAAATTATTAGATAAAAATTATTAGTAATATTCAAATTAAATTTAATAGGCAATTATAAATAATACTCTATATAGGTTAAATCAAGATTAATCAGCAAATATTTTGTTACATAAGAGATTAATTTACTTGAAGACTACACAAATTAAATATATTTTCAATAATTATTGTTCAAGAGATTTCCATAAGTTCGTGGTCGACAAAAATTTCAAACTCCAATTGAATAATCATTCATCTGCTCACTCCTTCCTTAACAAACTTTGCTAAATATTAGTAGAAGTTTGACATTACGTGTGTACAATTATATATTTATAAATATTAGTTTGTTTTAAATTTAATTTCTTAACGTGTGCTATATTAGAACTTTTTATATTTAAAAAAATATTAAGTAAAATTTAGTTGAAAAATCTAAATACTGTAATATAAAATTATACCATTATAATTGTATACTAAATTGTATATTATAATAGTAATAATTGTACTTTTGTGAAATTCAAGTATAACCAATAAAAAATAGTTTTTTTTAATACTATCTAATTTTAACTAAATTTAACATAAAAATTTAGATAATTTTATGCTTTAATAATAATAATAGTTTAATAAATAATAATAGTAATAATAAGGATGATAGTCATAATAATCAGTAACTGATTGAAATATACAGTATTGAGAAACTTAATTTTCTTTATTCTTACACCTTCCGTTTACAAGATTAGAGCTATACAGGTAGAAAGATATTTTCTACGTGGTGCATAAACAGTTATTATTGAATATAATTCAAATATCACATTATATCGAATATAGTTTTGCTATTCAAAGGAGTTTTGGTTAAGATACTTTAGATCATGAAATTCAATTTTTTTATTATAATTAACAATTCAAACTTAAACGCTATAATTAATTTTGTCCATAATAGAATTCAGTATCATATTTTCAATGCATTATATGTATTATAACTACTTAGATTTCTGTTAGATCTATTAATAATGGAAAGTCAATAAATGGAAGATATATGAAAAATTTTCGACATTTAGTCCAATACCTTGATAAAGCATTACACGTGAAAACTTTATTATTTGTACATAAAGTCTAAATTTCGATTTTTTTCGAACTTGTTGAGTAGCTCTAATTTCTCTAATACTCATCTACAAAACAATTTAATGATCAATGTTTCGATATGATTTTTTAAATGCTTAAAATGAAGTTTAAATATTAAAAAAACAATCTACACAATTTGAAAGAAAATAAAAATTTTTCAATAAGAAAGAACGGTATAAAAAAAATTCAAAAAAAAATGATATTGATAAAAAAATCTTTATATTTCGTATTTTAAAATATCATATTTTAAAGTAACATGTTACACCAAAAATATTATGATAATACGTATTAATAAGTTATTGATGTAGGAAAATTTCAAGAACGTACAATTTGAAAGATTATTTTTTATACAAGAGTTTAAATTACCTATATCACTTTAATTCAAAGTAAAAATATAACTTAAAAACATTCATTAATAAATTTAAACAATTTCATTAAAATTTACAGATATTTATAAATTAGCTTTGAATTGTTAAAATAATTTTAAATATAAATTGAAAATAAAATGTAATTGGATTATAAACGATAATCAAATTTTTCTTCATATAAATAAGTGAATTCTTCATACAAAAATACAGTACAATTTTTTTTTAATTTAGTATAGCAGTAATCAAGTCAAGTTAGAATATTTTTATAAAAAATATTTCTCAGTATAATGTAATATAATCATAAATGGCTCATTGTATTTTTATATTTGAGAAAATATTTAATAAAATAAAAAAGTAGATAAGGTCTGTAAATTTTTTAAAAGAAAAATTGTTTGCCTATTATCAAAACAAACAATATAATAAAATAGCTATAAAAAGTGATTTTACAATAAATTTTAGATATATAACAATCGAATCATGAATTTTATTTAAAATAAGAATCATGCGCTTAAAATTCAATTTACTATATTATAGATTATTATTATTTTGAAATTATTAAAAGAATTTGTTTATAAAAATTTTATTAATATAATATTACCGATGATTAATAAAAATATGCTTAAAAACATAATACGTTTAATTCAATAATGAGTATTTAAATAAACAACATATTGGCAGTCCAACTTTTAATATTATTTCTTCCGTTTGTAAATATTTGCTCTTTACCTATAATTTTCTTTAAACTCAAGTAATATCATTATTTTATCTGAAAAAAAATCTGAAAAACAATGTACTGGTAAGTAATCATATCAATCAGGGAAAATGATTTTAATTATTAATAAATGTTAATAGTAATCTTTCTATTTTTATATATTGGTATATACATTGTCAAGTTTAAATATTACAAAAAATTTGAAATCGAATTAAGCATCACTAATAATGTGTATTTCATTTTTTAATATTGCTGTCAAAAATATTTTCAATAAAAATGGTTTATCCATACCATTAACAAAAAAAGGAAAAGATGAATATACAGTATTGTTCTTAAAGCTGTATTAAGCTTTATTATTAAAGAAATTAAATAAATGTACAGTATTGTTTTTAAAGCTTTATTAAGCTTTATATGCGCAATGTATCTTATTGTTAAGAAAATATGATTATTAAATACGTGGAAATTCATTGCCAATTAAAAAATAATAAAAAGAAAACACAAAGATGACGAAGCAGATTGAGTATAAATATTGCATAATAGTTAAATGACTATTCCTTTGCTTTGTGATGATATAGATGGCGTCCGATGATCTTATAAAACTAGTGCACTTCTACTTCCTTATCATTCATAACGCTGCATCACATTCATTTTACAGTCATGCAGACGAGTGCGTGATCGTATTATAAATACTTAATTTATACTAAGCGAAATATCAAAAACGAAAATATCAAATTTAAACTAAGTAACATACCAAGCAGTTTACTAAGTGAGTGATAATGTGCAGATAGCTTGTTGAAAATTAAATTTAAAAAAGTAAATAAGAGCTTTTTAAGTAAAGTGATTTTTTTCTATACAAAAATATCTATAACTTTACGAGGTAAAAGTATTATAATCGTTTGATTCAACGCCCGTTTAAATACATTATTGCAATTCTAGTGTTATTAAATATTAAACTTAAATATTATCAAATAGATGAAAATTTTCAAATATTTGTATACGCTATATAAAAATAAAAATCTATTTGCAAGTCAAGACAAATAGTATGTTTAACTGGTCTTATCTGTTGATATTTTATTTTGATATAAATAGTTTTATTTTTTTTTTTCCAGAAATGGAAACCGATAAACTTGAAACGATAAAACAGCTGGTAGATATTGAGTTGATCAAAAAAGTTATGAAAAAAGCAGAAAATGATTTCAGTATAGAGATCGATGATATTGTATTTGACTATGCAACTAATAAAGGTGATAATTATGCGAGTGAAATGTTTCGTGTATTTGTAGAGTATACTACTCGGTCTAACGGTACAAAAACAGAAAAGAAATCTATAATCATCAAGACCGAGCCATTATCTGAAGGGATACAAAAAGATTTGGTGAGACTTTTGCGTAATTTAAGAACTTAAGACTAATCCCTCGAAGCTCTCTTGACTACGAACAATTTTGTGTACTTTATGCTTCTCCGGTAGAAATAATTCTTTTGAAAACTTTTGAAATAATAGAGTATATGAAAAAATATAAGTAATAATTAGATAGTAATATCATTTATGTATTCAATATATTTTACTTATTTACGATAAATAAGTTATTTCAATTCAATTCATATTTAATTTACTCTATTTTATCTTGAGAGGCAATTGTAAAAGTGAAAAAAGAAATAGAAGTGAGATAATTTTTTATGCACGATATTATCTCTATTATTATTATTAATTGTCGAAGGACCACCGCTACATTGTAAAGAAAAATCGAATCGTGATTAATGAATGCGGTTAACGGATGCAACAAAATCACCGAGATATAGGTAATCTCTAATCTCTCGGTAATACGTTAAAACTCATTTCAGATCACCAAATCGAAACTTTTTGCAACAGAAATAAGCATGATAATGAAAACTTTGGTGAAAATGAACGAGCTTCTGGTGCCCGAAAATCCATTGAATGGCCGAGGACTGTACACACAAACGCAACCGGCGTTGCTCATTATAGAGGACTTAGCGCCACTTGGTTTTCGCATGGCAAACCGTTTAAACGGTCTCGACGACGACCATAGTTTATTGGCTGTTCGCGGCTTGGCGAGATTTCACGCAAGCTCTGTCGCACTTTGCGAAAAGGTACCATCGTAAATTACGGTATTTTTCTGGTCAGCCAGCGAGCCAAACCATGTTAAAACCATGAAGTTTTAATACGCATGCACTCTGATAGTTACCAATAATTCCTTCTTATTATTCTTAAGTAAACGATTAATTTTATGTCTAAAATAAATGTAGTTCGTTCGTCTGCCCCTCTCTCAAAGAAATTCCAATATACTTTAAATTTAAATGGTATCTTTATTTTCACGCTATTACAATCACAAATTGTTACTAGGTTATTATTTAAAAATACAAGTATTATGATATTTTTAAAAGCTATTTTAAGCAATGACAATAGAATTTGTATACCAATTTTGTTATTCATCTTTTAATAATCCTCTTAGGATAGATGAATAATTGAATTATTATTAATTATTATTAATTATTAATAATTGAATAATCCTATTCAAAAGTTATAAAGCAATAATAAGTGCCTTTTATTCGTACTTGTAAAATTAATTGAGAAATCTTTTTAAAGAATGTTTAATTTCTTTATTTACAACGTTATTAAGTATAACCCAAAGATATTTCCTAAAAATATTTATATCAAATAAAGGAATTTTATCCATATTTTATTTATATTTAATTACATATTTTTATTATTATTCATAAATTTCTTATAAATAATATTGTATTGATTGAATTCATACGATAGATTATTATACAATTAATATTATATGAAATATTTGCATTCCCCAACTTGCCAAATTAAATTTCAATAAAAAAAAGTCAGTCTGTATACATTTTAAATTCAATGTAAAAACGATGGACAATTGGTAAATAATCCAGTTAATCACTAAAGTAATTCGCAACAGATTTTCCTGTCATAAATATTAGTTTATTAATTAAACTAACAGGTTATTAAAAATTATAAAGGAAGCCATTAATTATTAATTATTGTAAAATAATTAATAAAATATGAACATTTTATCAAAGTTGACAACAAGCCGATAGCTATCATTTTTTTTAACGTAACTTTTCACGTCAAATTAAAATGCAATAACCTTGAAAGTTTCCATGCATTTATTATTATACTAATTTTGTTTACAATATGAATGATTTACAATGTAAATGTTAAATAGAAAATATTCCTACATATAAATATGAAAAAACATTCAAATTGCTCGTACTTCAGTCACATTGTGAGCAAATATAAATGCAATAAATAAATAATAAATTGAAAAACAAATTAATGAAAATGAGGATTGCTCATTAATGAATATACAAATGAAAATTTTTTACAAATGAAAATACTAAAATATCAAATTTTATACTATTTATATCGATATATCTATAAACAAGCATTTCTTGAAAGTATACACAAATTATATATATATATTTTTTAAGAATGGATAATTTTACAAAAGAAATTTATGAGAAAAACACTTTAATCATTTGTATTTTCATGGTTTTTCTAAGTTTTATTTTAATTATCAAAATATTTAAAAAATCTAAAATTAAAAATTAAATTAAAATTTTTTATAAATAAAAATACATTAGAAGCACCTATTATGAGAATTATGAAATATGATTTATTAAATCAATTAAAGATTGTTACAAAATATTTTACTACATTTCAGTTTACAAATATAATTAATTTACAATAACATATCGTTCATAATTATAGCTTATATAAAAATTATATATATAGATTTTCATAATTATATGAAAGGTATATAAAATTTTATGCATATATTATTATATACGATAAATGTAATTTCCAGATAAAATTTGTATAATTAATAGTAGATGTAATATTCATGTTATTATAATTATAGTATTAGAATTAATCTCAAAAATATTAATTTTGCTCAATTTGTTTTAATTTAAATATCATTTTATTTTACTTCTTTTATGTACGGATATGTAGTCGCGAAAAATAACTACGATTAAATATTCATAATAACAGAGTAATTTCAAAAATATGTCTTGACAAATTAAATAAATAACTTTTATAAGTTACGCGTTTAAATTCAAAATAATTTTAATCTCTCTAACATTTTTAATATAATTTTTAATGATATTTAGTGTGCATGATATTCTATAAATATAGATTGAACTAAATTTCTGAAAGTATATGAAATAATTGGTCAAAAATTAAAATTTAGTTAAAATTACTTTTTTCCGGGAATATTTGTTATATAAATATATATATAAATTAAAATGTTAAAAACAATATTTTTCATTTAAAAAACTGGTTTTATACAAAAGTTGTACAAAATTAAAAATATTTGTATTTTTATATGATATTGTGTTTGAAATATTGTTCATGCATCGTCAGTACACTTGAAGTATTAAACCAATTATGATACCAATATACTATGAATTATATTGTATCTAATTTTAATTTCTACGTAAATATTATTTGATCAGATGACAATCTCTCTATATAAATATCAAGTTTAAATAACGTACAATCTTGCATTTGCACTTGCACTGGTATATAGTACATTTATAATTTTTTGTCTAGGATTCATCTCTAAAACAGTTATATTCGTGTGGAATGTTTTCCAATGATCAACCGGAAGAGATGAAAATATTTTTCACAAATGGAACAAAAAATCTAAGTAAAGAAATGGTTAACTGGCCTGAAATAGATCCAAAGTAAGTCAGAGTTATAACTAAAAAAATTATAAAATGTAATATATTAATATTCTTATTGTAAAACAGAATAGCACAAAAAGTTGTAAAATTAGCCGATACAATTTTTGAAAAAGGAATTGAAATTAGTACTTGCCGTGATAACGAATTTAATGTAATTAATCACGGAGATTGCTGGGTTAATAATATGCTGTTTAAATATAATGATAAAAATCAACCTATTGAACATATATTCGTAAGTATTCTCTTCAATAGATTAGATTGAAATAGGTACAAAATATTTAACACATGAGGATGAAAAATTCTATATTTCGAGGGAGATATTCAATATGCCTATAAAGATTATAGTACTTTAAGAGAAAATTTAATTTTAAGGGACTGGTTTTGTTTATTTTGACTGAAAGTTAAATCGCGTAATATGAATAATGCAGAAAATTTCGTAGAGGAGCACTTCAATTTCATTGCATGTTCGTATTCGACCTTTACCTATTTTATGTGACAGCATTTTCGACTTTTCATCTATAAATTTTCGAAACAAATCCTATCCGTTCTCTTAATTTATCTTTTGCGTTTCCGAATTTATCTTCAATTTTCTCTCTCTCTCTCTCTCTTTCTCTCTCTCTCTCTCTCTCTCTCTCGACATCTAGCTTGAAAAGCACTTTCTAATGATTTAATTTTCAATTTCATACGTGTCTTGAAATCTAATTCAACTTGAACTGATATCGAGACATCATTAAAATTATAGACGTTGATATTTTAAAAAAATTACTAAACGTTTTCTAAATATTTTCTAGAAACTCTTTAAATATCAGATTATCAAGTAAAATTTCTCGTTCATTTTATTTATCGGTTTATAAAAAACATAAAGATAAATGTGTATCTCACATAAAATCAATAATGAAATTAACAAATTATCTATGGCCTTGTAATTGTACATACACATTGCACTTAATATTTTAGGTTGATTTTCAGATGTCTCATTATTCTTCCCCGGCAATTGATCTACAATATTTCTTGAATACTAGTTTAAATGACGATTCTTTGATAAAAAACGAAGAAAAGCTTTTAGAAGAATATTTACGAATACTAACGTTAACCATGTCAAGATTAGAATGTCGAACTAAGCCGCCTACTCTGGATGAACTTATGAAAATCTATAAAGATCACGCCTTTGTGGGAATGATGGCCAGTTTCATACTGTTGCCTGTAATATTAATAAAAAAGGATGCAAGTTTGAATTTAAATGAAATAATGGACTCATCGGAACACAGATCTGTAATCTATGGTGGAGAGACTTTGCGCAAAGCTATTGTTAGGCGACTGCCTAAATTTGATAAAATGGGACTTCTCGATTGACATACTTTATATATAATTTATATATATATAATATATATATATATAATACAATTTATGCTACTAGATTGATACATATTATTATGGACAGTCATAATTTTATTTTAAGATAACGAAGAATCATTTATTTTATGGAAAATATTCTAGTTAAATGATACTTAATAGAATTGTACAAAATGACGTACTGCTTTTAATATATATTATTTGCAATGTATAAGTTTATAAATATTAATTTATACTTTATTATCTAAGATTATAATAGGTAGAAATGTTGTAAAGAATAAAAACTGTTTTAGAAAATCTGAATTATTAACTTTACTTTAATTCAGAAAACGTGATTAAAACTATAACTAAAAACTACTCCGATGTATATTAAATCGATAATATTGAAATATAGACTAAAATCATTATATTATAAAATAAATGATCGTAATATATATATATTTATTTATCTTTTGCTTTTATTATTTTAAAGATAAGTAACGATTGAACAATATAAGTTCTTTTCAAATCTATTTAAGAGGTTGCGAATGTAGTTAATGAAGTGCCTATTCCAAGGTATCAACAAATAAGTTCATACAAGCAGATAAATAAATGCTCATTGGGTTATTTGTTTCGATAACAGTAATTTCAGCTTAGTAATTTTTTTTTATTCTTTAAAAACACGATAATTAATTGTATATAATTATTGAGAAAGCATTCATTTATACGGGCAAGTCGAGAAGTAACGGAAGAAAGGTAAGATGAATTAAAAACTGAAAGGATCAAGAAAAAAATGAATTCACAAAGTCCTTATAAGTTATTGGCGATAGGGTGTTAAACTTTTTATCGGTTGAAGAAAAGTAATGCGGTGCAGAAACTGGAGACTGCACAACATATTATCTCTAGTTGACAGGTAAAATATGAAAGGTTATTTTTTCTTTTTACTTTTCCAATTTTTCTATATTTGAAAGGAAAGAAGTTGAAGAAGAAAAATAGAAAGAATGAATGAATAAACGAATGGACAAACGAATAAAATGAATACGCAGGGAAAAATATTCAAAAGATTCACGCTCATATAAATAATTAAATAACAGGATAGATTAAAGAGACCTTGCTTGATTCTCTGCAAAAGTCCAATTCTTATAGATAAAAAAAAAAATCGCTCGTTTAGCGGCAGGAGTACAATACACAATTGATATCGAATGGAATTATTATGGTCCCAGAAGCTTGTTTTTTTTTCTCAATGTTTATAGGGAGCTTGCATTTGCTGTCAAAATGTTAATAAAAAGACCCGGTGCAAAATTTTTCAGATTGAGTAAATGAATACTATAAAGTCAGCAAAGAGTTGTCAAGTGTGTTAGCGTAATTTGGGCAATTGTTTACTCCATTCCGTTCTGCTTTATTCTCACATTCGTAATTTCGAGATTCGACGATAGAATGCATAAACATCACAATTCACATTCAACAGTCGCCAACGGCTCGATTTGGAATTGAAATTATTGCTCAGTTCGATGAAAAATATTGAGTGAATTAACAAGTAAGAATGGAAAGGAGAAGAGTAATTTACTGATGCATGATAATTAATGGTGTTACAATAAGGTTCAATAAGAGAGGGCCTGTTGTTCTGAAGATAGGTGTGGACTTCTATATTTTTTCTCAATAATCTTTCTCCATATATCTGCACACTTCCTCGATTATATTATTATTCATTGGTGTTGCATTCCTAGTTTAAATAAATACTATATTGTTTATGCATTAAGGCTTCTGCAATCCATATGTTTCCTGCAACAAACAACCGTGTAATTGTGTTGTCCTCTTTTCTTGTCAAATCCCAGTTTTTTATCCCTCATTTGCAGCCATATCCTTTTCAGAATTATTTATAGAACTATCCGAGTTTATAGCGTTACAAACATATCCACTTTCATTTCATTCTCATTAAGATTTACTTTTGAAATATTACGCCTCTCGTTACTCGACTCTCCACAAATATATACAAATAATGAGATATTTTACGTAAGATAATGAGAAACTCGGTGCGGAAAAAGGGTCTGAATTATAAGATTAAATTTCTTGCAAATTGAGATATAAAGCCGACTTTTTGCAAGTTTTTTGTCGCTTCATGAGATTGTAGTTAAAGAATTAGGTAAGAAAAACCAGCTATTCTCTATTCTGTGAATTAAATCCCTTATTTGATGAAAAATAAGTGAAAAGATTAAATAAAACTTTAAGTACATTGAATATTTTTTAAATGACGATAAGCCGAACAATTTTATATGATAATGTGGTAAAATCAGCTTAATCTTTTCATTAATATAAAAACATTTATATATATATATATATATATATATATACACACATATATATTTATAAATTTTAATGAATAATAAAATAAGAACTATTTTAGAAGTTCTATATATTTTGATACGGTACTTATTGCTTGATTTAAAATTATTATTCAAAAGAATTATTTATACCTTGCATAAATATTTAAAATATTCGTTTATTTAATGAATAAAAGATAGAAAAATCTGATTGATTGAACTGATTCACTTTAAATATATAAATCTTTTCTAAATAAAATCATAAAAAATTGAAAGTTTATAACATTTACTGATTTCGATTTTATACAATATTCAAAATAATGTTTTAGTGAAAATATTTTTTCTATTCTCCTCGTATCAATAAAAATAATGTCACATTAAACTTTTTTTAATTGATTTCAAATATAAATTCATAATTTTAATTAATAAAGTGTAATGTAAATTATACATATTTTTTATAAAGGTACTACAAAAATATGTATGATATGATTAATACATACATAATCAATACAAATATACAAGATAATTATGTGTATTTTTGATATTCGCTTTAAAATATCTTTTTTATATTTTTTTATAAGAAATAGAGTGGGTTTGTTGCTGCAATAATTATAAAAATACAGTACAGTTAGTTATTTAAAAAATATCGTGAATATGTTACATAATTTAATACGCAATCAATTGTCATAGGATATTATTTAAGTACATAAGGGTACTCTGTGACTGATGAATATTCAAATATGAAATTTATTTCTTTAACATTCATATATTTGATATTTCTTAATTTCATAAAAAGACTTCACTTAAAAAAAATACTTAAATTCATAAAAAGAAATTATAAATAGAATTACAAATTTTTAATAATTTTCATCATTATTAGGCCAATAATTAATGAATTTAATAAAAATTGAATTAATAGTCTAGTTATATGTATATATTACACTTATTTTATTTATTTTGTATAAATTTCCACTATCTTATTAATGCCTTTATTTTTTTTAATTAGATCATATATCATCTTTATTATAATTTGTTAATATAAATACAAAAAATTTTCTTAATTGGAACTATTGAGTTGAAATGATATTAATAAAATAATTAAATATAATGGATTTCTTAAACAAATTTAATAGGTTGTTTACATGAAAAAATTAAATATATCATCCTCTGTAGCTCCACTTTTATCATTAATTTATATTATCAATGCTATTATTAGTGCTACTTTCGTTGTTGTTATTATTATATGAGTGTATTAAAAATTGATCTACAATTGGATCTTTAAAAGAATATAATTTTAATTACAAAAACAGTTAACTACTTATTAAAAAATGCCATTGTAGTTTCATATGTTTATATTTATCAGATATGTTTTAAGAAAATTTAATAGTACCGAACAACGTATAATTGATATTCAAAAAATTTATACATTCATTTAATACATTATAATATAAAATACATATTCAAAATACTTGTTTCTCATAAATGTACGAATTCAACCAACTTTTTCTTACCAATAAATCTGTATTTTCAACTATAAGAATTACATTTATTTATCACATTTTCCGTTATAATAAAGCAAAACTCTTCAATTCGTGTTGTATATGTTAAAATAGCATTAAAGCAGTAACTGGATGACATGATAACGAATCGTTTGCGTTCAACAATAACGGTGTTGGAGGGTTTTAGGGAGGAGGGAGAAACGAGACGAAGCTCTTTGTCAGTTGGCCATACTATATATATTTAATCTCTTTTTCAATTTCCGTAAATTTTAAAACAATTGCAAATAGCTTAATTATACTGATTTTTTTTTTTTAAAAAAAGGGAGACATAAAATAATAATGAATAATAGAAAATAAATTCGTTTTCGTTAATTAAGACATATTCGATTAGATGTCATGATACAAAATATATAATTGTATAGTAAT
Source organism: Ceratosolen corneri (assembly GCA_030522565.1). Classification (NCBI taxonomy): domain Eukaryota; kingdom Metazoa; phylum Arthropoda; class Insecta; order Hymenoptera; family Agaonidae; genus Ceratosolen; species Ceratosolen corneri. The sequence goes on from JAPYYT010000208.1 coordinate 126,071, forward strand.
TAGTAAACTGTATATAATCAAATGTATATGTAATAGAATACAGAAGGTTTAATAAGGATTACAGAAGATAATGAATAGAGTACAAGTGATATGAGTAAGAAAAGTCATTTAAATGATTTAGAAAACAATAAAAATTAGTATTTAGTACATTAAGTGTGTAGTTTATATAGAGGTAAAGGAAATTATTATAAAGTGTTTTAAAAAGTGATGAAGCACATAAAAGCCATCATTAAGTAGGCTTACCTATAGTTCTTAATGTAGGCATAAAGCTTGACTCAGACTGTTGTAAATAATATAAGCCTCCAAGGAGCGCCAAGATAGCTCGAAATAACCTCACTGGCAACATCCTCACTGTTCCATGAGTGATACCTAACAAAAAAATATTATTATCAAACTATTGTACTTAATATCAAAGAAGCAAAAAAATATAAAAAAGTCGAGCACCTTTTTTGAAATTTACAAAACATAGTCTTGAATGGAGAAAGACGAGGGAAAGATTATGAGGAGTTGAGTTGAAACAAAAAAGAAGACGGTGAAAGAATAAATTGGGAACGTTGATATAAGTGAGAATAAATATAAAAGTAATGAACGTTTGCGATCGATAACTAAGGGCTATGAAACCAACAGAGAAACTTTTCGCGAATTTTACGGAGTTTAAATTGTAAGCACGTTCTTCTGTCGGAGGCAAACATTAAATGAGGTTGATACCAATAACTACTTTCTCACTTTCATACTAAAGTTGTCTTCGCACATGCAAGTCATCTATGTATGTCTTCTCGGCCTCCCCTTCAGCCCATATAACTACTGTGATTTCGATCCCAGCTGCTGTTTTCGTATAATAAATATAGATACATTCAAATATATTATACCGAAATTCTCTTTTGAATTTTTCGCGCCTTTTTCACAATCACGAACAATCTCTCTTCACGAATTGCGCCATTTTTCACTATATTAAAGTGTAATGTCCTGTAAATCACACTGTGTTCCTTCATTCAATAATTGCATTATTAATGATGCGTTTGTCTCGGTGCAATTCTACTTAAAATCTTCTTATTACAAGTCTTCTAAAAGTCTTTTAAAAATCTCTAACAATATTTGATTAAAGACATTAAATATTAAAATTGACGTGAAATTTTTTATTATTTCTCTCGTTTTCTCTCTCTATCTCTCTCCATTCATATAAACCTGATTATATTTTTATGCATATTATGTAAGAAATCAGATGATAATGATTATATATATATATATATATATATATATATCAACCGTTAATATAATTTTATCTATACAATTGTATTATTGATGTTTCAAAATTCGTGCCAATGCTTTAATGATTATTTCATCAAATTACTAGTTAATGAATATATTTCAATCTCTTCAATCCCTGGCACTCATTCTCTGCGCCTATTAAAAAAATGTAACTTTTTTTTTAAATACCATATTCTTGTTTAACCAATGAGCACCAAAAGATATAATAATTATATATTGAATGAAAAATCTTTGAAATAAAAATTATGGGTAAAAAAATTGGTACTCAGATATGTTTGAGTCCAAGCACATTCGTGTTATCTAACTTTTCGTGAATAAAACAAATTAAAAAATATTAAAAATTTAGTATGACATAATAAATAATATAAGGGTAGAGAAAAAGTTATAAAATGATCTATTATTCGTCTTTTAAGTATACCTGCATTGCAAATTTTCTATTACTGGTATATTCAAAGCTTTCACCAGGAGCTTAATTTACAATAAGCCCACCTGTGAAGTGAAAACATACATGATGTCGTCAACAACGGCACCCTTAACGAGCAAGAAACAATGCTAAAGCATTCAATTCAGTAAATATATTTTTTTCATCGTATACAATGACTTTAAATAAAATAAACGACAATGTAATTTCTTCGCAACTTTATTTCATTCTATTAGATTAAATTTAATAACGTAAATCTACATTATTTCATGCTTGCATAAATTTACCTCTTGCGTTTATAAAATCAGATTATTAATTGTTCTTTACTTATGACTTATATAAAAAAAAAATTATATATTATTTGAGAATATAATGAGGAATAAATGTATTGTTTAAGAATTTCTAACTGCAGCTAGACATTCATAAAGCCCACAACAGAATCTAAATTATAATACAGGAAAGAACTGTATTCTTAATAGCAAACTCTATATCTTATGAACAATAGTTGTGAGTTTTCTGTCTTAGAAATCCATAGAATATACATACTAATCTTGGATGAAATGCAAAAGTAGGTTATTTAAAAAATATATTTGCCTAAAATATTTACATTTGAAAATCTAAATGTGTATATGAGCTAAGTTTGGAGATAATTCAATTAATCCTTTTGCATGAAAAATTAATCAGTGCAAAATTGCACTGACATTCGTACATTACTACAAACAGGATATTATCAAAAGCACAATTATGCAAATCGAATATAAAGCATAGATCAACTAGATGCAGACTGCAAGGATTAAAATTCTTGAGAGGTAATTATTAAAAGAAGGCGACATTAAAAATGAGAGTTTCGGGTAAATTATTGTGGTTAAAATTCATGTTAAAAATAAATCAAGATTTGATCGGTAAGCGGAAATCAAAAGACTTTATAAAGACTATTTATGTTGTTTCATCATCAATCATCAAGCAACTTTGACGTATATACGGCAACCGAATTGATTTACCGCGCTTTAGATTTACGCTGGGAAATGTAAACTTCATTGAATTAGCGCTTCAATTTTTTTCCGTGCAGCTTTTTCAAGAGTCCAAAAATATAACTTGCGAAGAAAAAGTAGTGCCTGTAAATACAATTAATATAAGAAAATTAATAAAATTATATAAAAATAAGAAATAAAGAATAAATAGTAATGTTAAAGATAGAAGAGTAAAGGAGAAAAAAGAATGAGAAGAAAGAGTAAGGAAGAATTGCCGTGTGTGCGCGCGCGCGCGTGTGGTAGAAATGTAAATAGGAAAGGTGACTATAGTGTCGTAATTAGAAGATGGAAAGACGAGTAGAGCCGCTGTTTCTAGCAAATGCCAGAAAGGAAAAAAGGAATATAAGGGACGTACGAGTGAATGAAGAGCAGAGAACAAGTCGCCATTAATTAACTTGAGGTTCTTGCCTTTCTCTTCGTGCAGAGCTCTATAAGACCAAGTGCCTATTCACCAAGAGAAAATAAGTATGCCTGCCGTAGTTGTCTTGTTCTTTCTTGCTGACGAATTTTCCGTTTCGCATTATACTACTTCGTCTGCATTACGAAGCTATAAAACTTCACTTGTACATCACATGAACGCAATAACGGGGAGGCAAAGTTTGAACTCGCGTGAGATGACCGGTAAAAATGGGCCCCTTTCGTAATTACGTTGCATCGTGGCTTCGAGCATATCCCGACACTGCCAACGTCTTACGGAGGAAGGAATAACAAGCTCATGGCTTTAAAGGATTTGATGGAACTTCACGCAGGGAATAAAGATGATCTCATCTGCGTTAAACAATAGAATAGATCGTGACCGTGCCATGTTGTAGGAAGTACGTGCGCACTTGTTGAAAATGAAGAGAGTATAATCGGAACCGTGCTTCCTCTCTCCAAATTTTTATGAAATAGTTAAGTCTGTCGTTCTCTTCGCCCCTCCCTCTCTCAGCTTCATCCCACGAGTAGCACATGTTAAAACCATTGGTACGCATAGCATAATTGAGCCTATAGTACGCGGTGTACGGTATTGGATTACAGCTATGCATGCACTATATTCACTCTCTAGGAGAGTATTTCTCAGGCTGGCATCATCGTGCAAGTAAACGAGCTCGAAGTTGACTAACCGTGGTCCCTAATTTGGTCTCTTCCCAACTGTCTTTTTGCTCTCGATATTAGTCAGCTATTTAATGCAGCCCCAACTTTTAGATGCTGGATGTGACCGTGGGCTCACTCACTCTCGACACCCTCAGGCGACATCGAGAGCTGGGTTGCTGGCACCGGCACTGCCAGGCTTTAACTGCTGGCTGCTGGGGCTGAAGCCAACTACGGGGTCGACGCGCGGCCGCCTATACCACCACCACTTCTTACTGTCATCCCCGCCCACACCTCGCCCCCTACTAACCCTCTCCCCCCCGCCCCCGCCGCCGCCGCCGCCGCCCCCCACATTAGAGTCACCAACGATCCCTTCCAACCACCCCCGATGCGCAGCTCACCGACATCGACAACGCGATCGCGATCACGATCGCAAAATTTAGGGTCAGGGAAGCCGTTGGCTAACAAAATCCGAGTTCCATGGCTTCATCGATCAGTAGCTGAATTCAGGAGATATGGCTCCTGGTCCCGGCCAAACTCAGACTGGAAAAAAAGCGAGGATTTGAAGAATGGATGGCACGGACTAGCCCTGCACCAAAATATTCCATATCTTTGAAGTGGAGAAACAGACCGATGAAATCGATAATTTTCAGGCTGTGTCAAGTATTTGTTCTTTATTATAATTGTCAATCACTATCTATTTTCACGCAAAGACATTCTCATGTATTTATAGCGTTTTTACCTTCAATCCCTTTTTCTTTCTCACGCAGGTTGGAAATTAATAGGAATAACCAGTAGCTGTCGTTGCTGATAGTTGCTTTTATATCAAGTGCTTAGAAATAGAGATGAGAGTGGGAGATGCATGTACTCTGACAAACAATATCTAATGACTATACATCTAGAGAAAACCTTTAATTCAAACGAACACAAATACAATATCCATAATTCATAACATTACATAATTTTATCTATCATATGTAATAGGCACTTGGATATTTATTTAAATACTTAATTAGTTTTTAAAAAAAATTAATAAAAAATTATACTAAGAAAATGATATAAAATTATACTAAGAAAAATACAGGCTACTAAAATATTGAATCTAATCATTTATTATATACATAGTATTAATACAATAAAAAATCTTTAACGAATTTTAAAAAATTTATTTATTTAAAGTTATTATTTATTTACCATTTTTTAATTTACTTCTTAAAAATAATGTAATAAATGTTAAAGATTTAACCAGTTCTAAAAAAATTGTGAAATTATAAATTTGTCTCAAAATAATATTAATTTCTAAATGCACATTTACATTTTCATTTACATTTTATACTAAACTGTCAAAAGGTGAAAATTCCTGTTTGAATTTAATTAACAAAATATTATTGGACAAATAATTATTGTGGATAATATCATGTAGTAGATGAGAGAAATATATATGCTTGTAAATTAAAACAATTATTTTGAAAGCAATATTTTAATCTGAACAAGAATAAGCTCGAGTTTAAAATTCATAATCATATAATATTACGTAAATATTACGATAGTATGATAGTAAATAGTGTGATTATGTATAATTTTATAAATTATGGTTAATAATAATATTTGTTAATATTTTTATCGAAATTTTTAATTTATTGAAAAATACTGAATATAAAAGCTACTAATAATATTAATAATAAATTATATAAATTAATAATTAATAAATTAATAGAATAAGTCTTTCAACATGATTATAAAGTGCTATTGCAAAGAGAACAAATATAATATTGACTCACAAAGTATATCTTTAATATCTTACTGACTCGTTTGTCATTGTTCAGTAACAATCTGTAAAGAATTATGACAAATACTTTTTAATTATTAAATTAAATACATTATACCTTATTATTATAAAGCAATGTTGTACTTCAAATATATTAATAAGATTTGAATGTGCCGTTTATGTTACAACGCAACATTTCAAATAATAAGTTACGGATTAATTTTTGGACAATCGCAATAATTTAATAATATTTCAAAATGTGGCTTTAAAATAATTTTTCATTGCAAATTTTTTTATTTTCATAAGTACTTGTCAGCAGACTTAGAATAAGTCAGTTTCATATTTCGTCATAATAAAATTATCTCAATACTATTTGTAATAGCTTTTATAAAAAATAATATGTATACTTATAAATGTTTCCAATATGATCATAATACTTTCTAAGTAGAGATACTATTTCATAGAATAGCTTATCGGCAGATATAACATATATTAAATATTTAATTAGCATTCATAAATGGTGGACAATTATTCTAAATACGAATTGTATACATATTAATGCAGTATTTTATAAACACAAATTATCGAAACAAACTATTGAGAGAGAAAAAAATATAAAGAATAAAATGAGGTATAATAGGATTGTAACGAAAACCCATAAAATAATGTATTTAAAAAAATGATTGGTAAAAATTAAATAAAAATAAAAAATTATAATGATACAATAATCGAGTCTTTTAATATAAAATCAATTTTTAACAAACATACTACACCCTAATAGAAACGCGTTAAGAAATAATACATAAAAATCGATCTTAAAAGTTAAGTAAAAGATTGAAAAATATCAAATAAATCAAATCTTATCGAAAAGATTTGTAGTATGATAAATTTTTCGTTGAAATAAGAGTAGATTTTATATATATATATTTGTGTGTGCGCGCGCGCGCTCGCGCGCGTATGCGTGCGATTAATTGGTCTTCTAAGAGTCAACTGTACTACAATGACTGATTAAAATGGAAAATAAAAAATGTCAAATGTAAAACATTCGCGTGAGAAAAGATGGTGGCAGCATTGTAGTTGCCGATGGCCTCCTTGCAATCGATATGTCCATTAGAGGGAGAGCGCTAGACGCAGGCAAACTGGAACTGGAGTGACCGAGAGTCCTTTGTGTGCATGAAATATGTCAGATGTCGGACTAGCTAAAATAATTGGATCGTAGCCACTGATTGGTAGTTGTACAGTGTTAGTGGCAACTTAGATGCGTATCCCTTTCGCTAGTTACTTGACACGCGATCGATTCTATCCATCTCGACCCCTCTTCATTCAATAGTGAGGGATATCTTTTTCTCATTCACGATAGGCGCCTAGCTGCTTTCATGTATAAGCACATGTCTGCGGAACAACGTTGGTTATTGGTAAGCAGTGATTAAAAGAGGCCGATGGGACCAGAAGAGAGCTGACGGTCAACGGAGAGTAGATAAGACTTGTTACTCGGGGGATGGGTCGCGACCCCAATCTTGACTTCAGATATTGTTCCGGGCCTTCAAAGCTCAAAGGGATTCTCGAAAAGGTATTTCATCTTGATGATCATCTTCGATATATTATTCCAGACTTTCGGTATCCAGAAGGGAGAGATTTAAGATCCTTTCTCAAGAATATAATCGATGTCTACGGCTGACGTCAAACCACTTGCCAAATCCTTGTCTTATTCGATATCTTATTCAATATAAACCCTCCAGCATCCATATGATAAATTTAACGATATTGTTGCAAGTTTTTTAAGTAACAAGACTTCCAGCATTTAAGCTAACTCTCACTTATCGGACTTGGTATTCTCAAAAATAACTTGTACGATAAATCTTTCAGCAATTTTTTTCAAAATACTCTTCTTGCCACTTTCCCGTTACTCCTCACTTTTTTTTAGTTTGCACTCACGAACATTTTCCCACGAGTGCACTTTATTCTTTCTCTTCTTCTTTCTACAATTTCTTATATATTTGCTTGATTTAATTGAGTGAGGCCTACACTACCCCCCCTACTACACAATTTTAAGTGGACTTATTAGCTTCATTGTGCCAAGTATCATTTAATGAATAGACTACTATCCATTGTTAAAGGAGCTTGATTTCTTTTGAAAGAATTGCAGTATAAAAATAATTAAATGCCCTCTTTCTTTTGTTTTCGAGGCAATTACATTTTTTTTTTCCTCAAAGACACAGGCACACCTTCGTATTTTTACAGATGGTGGTAAAAATTACGGGTTATAATACGTACGAAATGTTTAAAACAATGACATAATTTAAGTAGACTAAACAACTAAACAAGTAGTAAACAGGTAAAAGATAATGCAGTTGAGATTGAAGAATGAAAAATGAACTGATAAAATAAAATTTCTTTGTTTTTTATTGTTTAGTTAGCGAGCATAATTTAATTTCTTAATATTAACGTTTGGATAGTATATACTGGTGTAGTATTACTTCGAATTGGCAATTAATTCAATACAAACATATTCACACTCGTCTAAGGTCATTACAATTGTTATTTATGCACTTATAGATCTAACTAATATTTAAAAAACTAATATCTGATTACTAATTCTTAATATTAATTATTAATATTCGCAATGTCACTGCAGAGCTCTCAAAACACAAACAAATAATAAAAATTATTTATTTAAAAGTAGAACATAAAATATGAAAATTTCATAATTCAATATGTTAATAAACTCTTACAATTCCATAAATATATATAACTGCAACTCAATTAATATTTACTATTGCTTGAAAATGAATTTTTACACAAGTTAAATAAACATAATTGGAAAAATAACTGTACACTATTTAATAACATATGTAATTCGTATAAATTAAAATCCAAGCATAATAATACTTTGAAAATACTTTGAAAAAATTCGTCAAATTATAAATTTTAATTTTGCTGTGAAAACAAATAGAATTTAATTGATAAAAGACATCGGTATGCAACAGGTAATAAATAAAAATGCTATTTAAAGTGATTAAAATAACAATTAGCTAATATAATATAAAATTATTATATTGATACGTAATATTTAAATTAACAGTAATTACTAAGAGTTTCGATAAAGTTCAAAGTGTTGTAAAAATAAATGAAGTAACTGAAAGTGTATCGTATATGTATCCTGCGAGTTTTCTTATTAGAGAAAGATGGAAATCGTTGACTTTCTATTGGAGCATGTCTCTGTCTTATATCCCTGCTCGTCACTACGTAGATACTTAGCGCCATATTTTCGGGTTGTAATATCACAACCAAACCAACCAATAAACATAAGTATTCTTTCTTAACTTGTATAACTTCATGTCTATATTTTGCATGCATGGTTATAACCTCGACAAAAATCACTCTGTTCTTTTCACTTCACTACTCTATCGTTTCTTAGCTATTGCTTTCGCAAAATACTCTTACTTGCCTTACTTCTTCCTAGCATTTCTAAAGAGGATCGAAACTGTTCTTTATTCCATAATACTTATTGAATCCTGTTACAGACTCAACGCGCTTTTATGTAATGGCTTTTCTATTTTCTTCTGTCCTTCCTTCCCACGCTCTCTCTCTCTCTCTCTCTCTCTCGCGCGCACACACGCTCATGCATACCTTCTATTTTAACTCTTCTTTCTTTACATTGTCTTCTACGTAAAAAACATTAATTAGTCCAGAATTCGAGGTTTTTAAGGTTTATGATTTTTATTATAAAAAATTAAATACTATTAAATACCAATGCTCAATAATCACGAATACGTGCTATCTATCTTAATGTAATTAATTACTAGATATTTAATAAATATATTTTAATTAAAAAAAAAAGTATTTAAAAGCACAGATCAAGAGATGATGTAAAGTAAAATTTGAAATTGATTTTTAAAATGTTTTTTTATCTATAAATTAATCAATACGAAAATAAATGAACGTATAATAAAATATAGAGTATTTTTTATTAATTAAGGAAAACATTTTTAATTATATACCCAATTAATACGGTAAATAGTTATAAGAAGTTATAATATTTTGGAGAACATATATAATAGTATTATTGTAATATTAATATTATTTATTCAATAATAACCGTGTTTTAAGAAAAAAAACTTATATTTATGAAACATATTTTTCGTACTTGGTTATTTATACTATATATTACAAATATATATTTGTTGATTTTCTATCATAAGCTTAAAAAAATGTAACCCTCAAATGCATTATTTTTATTACAAAATAATTACAATTGTACTTCAAAATCTCGAAATATACTTCCTCATCATTTTATTAATATAAAACAAAATATGAAAAATATTTTAACTAAATGAAATATTTTGAACATAACTGTTTTAAAAGCAATCACATTATAAATTAGTTCGTTAGCTAGTTACATCAAAAAATTGAAAAACTATTTTTGAAGAATTGAAACATTTATTTATATAATTTAAAAAATGCAATTAAATATACTTTTAAATGGGTATCTTTATTAAAGTATTCTTTAGTTAGAAACAATTTCTATCTATTTTCTACTTTCTCTGATATATTAAAATCGTTTCAATAAACGAATTTTTTTTTCAAAATTTTCTTAAATTTTCATAAGATAAATGGTAAAATAAATATTTTAAGAGAAATTAAAATATATTAGAACTTTACATAATAGTAATATTTCATATCGATCACAAAGTTTGTTCCGTATTTAAGATATAACTAGAAGTTTTTACTCAAATATACATGTATAAGAAAATAAATGAGAGGGACGTTTTAATATTGATAAAAAGGCAACGCTAAAAGTGTAATGATGTGATGATAATGATACGAATTGTTAAAATAAGTAATGTATCGATAAGAAGAAATGTAAAGAAGCTTGACCTTTTCATAAAAGAAAAACGTTTCAATGAAATCGATAAACATTTTTAAAATTTAGGTCTAAAGAGGGAAATCTTAAAATTTGGAGAAACATTTTACTCGCGAGAATGGGTTGTCTTAATTGAAAAAAACCTAACGGAAGTCTGATAAGCGCCCGAAACACCAAGATGCGCTACTTTTAACATTAAGATATCGTTGAAAATCTGTTTGTATATCCTAGCCGGGCAACATATATCCGATTTCTATCAGCATATCACATTTGATTCAACCACCCGACTATTAAGACTATTATTTTCTTCTTTATTTTCTCTAGATTATTACTTTATTTATTAAAAATTTTGATCTGGTATGCAAAAACAATTATAAATTTTACAACCGTGTTTGTTAATTATTGCCTTAATATTTCTGTCAGCCAATTTTTTTTATCACAATTGCATTTATATAAATGAACAATATTGAAGACAAATGGCTTTGCAAAGGAAATTATTATATATTTTCTTCTTCAACTATTTCAGAAGCCAATGCATGGCTAGCAAATGGATATTTGAACTCTTAATTCGCATGCAGTAATATAGGTTCTGGCTCTGGATCATTGTTTTAAAACGCAAAATTTTCTATACAATAATTTAATTCTACGAAATAACTTATCAAGTCGAAGATTTATGAATATTACTGCTTTGCCTATGATTATGACCCGTTCACTTCCAACTTATTACCATTTCAGATCTATATGATCTGATTACTTTTATTGATATCCAAATAGTCTTTCATCCATTGCGTCGGCAGTAACTATTTTTAGAATTTTAATTTATTTAGATAAATAATCCGAGTAAATCGACAAATAATTTTATACAGTATCCTCTTCTACATTAGCTACTAATACATAGAAAAATAGGATTTCAATTTGACCAATTTTTTAATTTAATTTAATTTTTTTCCCTTTTCGTTCATTAGATTATTTATCTAAATTTAAAGACAGTAATAATTACTAATGGAATAACCATAGCTAAATATTGAAATATTAATGCTTTATGATAATTATTGTTTTAATAAAATCAATGATAGAGAGTAAAAGAGAATACGAACGAAAGAGAGAATATGAAGTTTAATTAACAAATTTTTTTTTCTCCTTTATATGAATAGCACTATGTAGTTGAAAATAAATGTTTTCAAAAATCTCATATATATCTTATTATATGAATGATTTTTCCGGTGTTACAATGTATTCCGTTTGAGCAACGAATTGGTTTATTCGTATAAAATATACGTAGGATCGTCCATTATTGTTGGTTCATGGCTATGCAAATTAACCACGGTTGCATCGATTATAATATATACTACTCCAGGGCACTGTTTCTTCAACGATTTGACTTGATGTATGGTAATGAGAAGATCATAACTGTAAGGTGCTCCCCTTAGTTCGATAGTTTCCTGAGTTTTCCGATCCAAGTTCCGAGTAGTACCTAAGCCTATCTTACATCCAGTATTCTGGCCACCAACCCAAGCTTAACTTTTGTTATTTGCGAAATTTTACAAATACATAATACAAATGTAACTATTTTACACTACAGTTAGTTACTATTTCATGACAATAAATGAAATTTTAATATTTCGAATAATAAAATGATTATTATATATATATATATTTGCTTGCCTGCCTTTCATCCTTCACTTTGCTTCTTTAAAACCATGAAAAGTCTGTATAGTCCTTTGAGTTTTTCAAATTTCAAATTATAATTCATTTAAATAGAAAACTGAAAATTTAATGCACAAAGTAAAGAAGAATACCATTCCATATACATTAAAGTCAAATGGTTATTGTAGGAATTACAAGGATTCATTATCTTGATAGCTCTACCGAATAGACAATTTCTTTCTACCTCCTTATTTGTTTTCTTTATTATTGTCGTATTTTTTCCCGAGAACAATTTTCAAGGGAACATAATATTTTATAAAAGTATAATAATTGGTGATGATATAAAAATGAACGATAACAATCATGTTCTTTAACAAGAATAAATGAGCGTATCTAAACTAGACTCGTAAGATTTACAGGAAAATGAAAAGAGGCTGTGGGACGTGCCTATGCGTTGTCACCGTCAATCACTGTCGACTTTTCGTGGAGAGTGTGTAGTAGTAAAACCTCGGTTCTCGCCAAATGTCGCTCTTTTATGCTTTGTGACAGCTAACAATGCATTATTCCTGCTTTCGTTTACATATAAGCTTATCTTCCTTGGACAAGACCGATCGTATCCGATTATAATTAATCAAATATTACACAATCAACAGCCAACCATATAAGTTTAAAAATAATAAAAATCGCAAAGCCGCCTAACATTGTCTTAAATAAATCAAATAATGCTACATAATTATAATCGAAACCTTGATAGTACAAAGCTTTGCAGGAGATACTTGAGAAAATTTAAATCGTTGATTTTCAAAGTTTTTTTTTTAAGAATAGAAGAAGAAAGGAAAGAGCGACATAACGCATAAGGGTTGAAGAAAGTAAGATCGATAAAAAAAATTTGCATTCGTTTTGTTGATTGGGAGAAACTATTCCACTAGTAAAATAGCATTACTTGAAGCTAATTATATCTACTTTTTTTAATATTAAGGTTTTGCTTTCATCTTATAATTTTTCTTGGACCCACATCAAGTCGATAATTTCATCATTATTATTCTTATTTTACAATGTTGCAGTTTTTACTTGAACAATACATACAATTATGAAAAATAAATTACAACATATTATTTTGCAGTGGCATAATAAAATTATTGCCACGTTATTTATTCTATATATGTATATATATATATATATATATATTTTTAATTTATTCCTAAACTATTTTTAATAAGTCTACTATCTAAAAAATAAAGCAATTTGGATTACAAAAATCACTTGTTTCAAATTACTTTATTTTTTAATAGTTTTAATTTTAATAATTTTAAAAATAATAAAGAAATTCGATAATTTTAGATAAACTTTTAGATAAGCTATAAATTTTAAATCATCTCTTATAAAATTATAATATATAAAAAATGAAAACAATAATAACAAAAATAGAAAACAAAGAGATTTTAATATAATTTTTCATTGTACTTAGCATTAAATGCATAAGTAGTGTTGTAGTCAATGTTATCCGTAGTGAACGCATGCATATGAGCGCATAAATGGATACATACTGAAATAATAGCTCACCATATATGCATCTTATAAATAATAATTATTATTTCATAATTTCCAATGTTTATTTTTCATTTGATTTAATACAAAAATTTCAAACCCCCTGAAAAACGTTACCATCAGTGGTATAAAACTTTATAAACTATGCACATTTGCAAAATAACTGGTAATTGTATACACGATTTGAATACCATAATTATCATATCTTTGTGTGCCATAATTGTAAGCGACAATTATCTTTATTTTATTTTCATATAATGCCAAGTATAACTTATATTCATAAGCAATCAGTAAATTTTTGTCATAGGAAGTCAAAAAGTGCGCGATAACTTTAGAAGATAGCAAGTTTCATATTAGCTTGTAATAATTTAAATAGTTTGAAAAAATATAACAAAAATGAAAGTATTTCGAAAAACATATGTTTGCTATTGAATAATTCTCATCTGAAAATGTTATAAAAAATTTAACGGACAAGGAAAGAGTATGAAATAGGTAAGTTATGACTAAGGTAGCAAGATAAAATAAAAATAAGGAAGGTGAAAAGGTAGATAGGGGAATGAATCGATTTTGTATGACTCTTAAAAAGTGATTGCTCAGTTTTGTAATCCTTTGTCGGTGCTCTTTTTCTGTGTTCCTTTTTACGTTAACATAAATTTTTCGTTTCGCAGTGAAAAGATAGGCAGATAAAAATGCCCAAACGTACCATCAACGCTTTAAAAAAAAAAAGAATATCATTTCTTATTAGACTTTTAAATTGACATCTCATGTAGACTTCGAACGAAAACTCGCTTTTTGAAGGAAAGAAAGCAGTAAATATATTGAAATCAACCAATCAGTTCTGTTCGATAAATATTGACTTTAAAATAGAATTTTAAATATCAATAGTTTAAAATAATTATCAATAAAGTTCATTTTTAGAAACAAAAATATACCGCACAAAAAATCTTTATATATTTCTCGAATAGTAATTAATACATTGCAGAATAACGTAACCAGAGTACATATATTAAAATATTAAAAAATCGAAAAGCCTCAAATATACAATAAATATAAATGTTCTTGACGCTAGCCAACAATGATCGTCGTTCTATTCCATTCATTTGACGTTTTAAGCTATTAAAGAAAAAAATTACTTTTTATTTATAAGTAAATTTGCATATATTTTCATAGATGTGATATTAAATAAAATAGGGATATAATGATAAAAGTATTATTGTTATTGATATTCAGTAACATAATAACTTTTGGCACTTTTTATACAATTGTAGTTTGATGCATTATTGGGCAAATTTAAAACGAAGTTTGTAATAAATTGCACTTTTTGATATATCTTTTACCTTGTTGAACAGTGAAATCGGTAATGTTTTATGTGTATAATATATATTTAAATTTTGTATTATTTCAGTGATTTTTCTATTATATGCTCTCATTTAGTTTTAAAAAAATTTCAGAAATATTTGCAAATAATAAAAAATTCTTGTTCCTATCAAATTTTCTTTTTGTAATTATGAAAGTATGTTGATTTAATTCCGCAAAATTATATTTAAATATTCAATATCTTAAGTCTTTCTACGACAGGTTATAATGTCGTAATGACAGTATGTCTATTATTTCCTTTATTATATCCAATATAATAAATAATAAAATAATAAATGAAAGTCTTTGATACGAATGTGGGTTTTATGATTATAAACGTGAAAAGAAATTTTCAAAAAAATCATACAGATTGAGAGGAGGATTTTAAAGAGTATTATTAACTAAATTTATAAATTTAGAAGTTGAGTATTTACGTACTAAATAGATATGTGCGATTAAATCCAAATCCACACTATTTCCATACATACACACTCTTTCTATATCTACGTAACGTACGAATCAGGTGTATGAATCGATTTTGATTAATTTACAGCTTTTATCTTAAAAAAATAAACATATTAACAAGAGAGATTGTTTAACTTATGTTTAGAGCGAAAAATTACTAATACGTGCAAGTAAATATACAGATAAGAAATCCAGAAAAAAAAAACAATTATTCGACAGAAAATGAGGCTTCGTCGTGGATTTTACGATTTGAAATCGCTGAAAAGTATTTAATTACATTTTGATACAATTGGACAGGATGATGCCTAGCAGCTGTGAGCGAAATATCGGCCGTCGTTTTTGTAGCCTTCGATCTTTTCTTTCATCTCTGATTTACCTTTTTCAATTAGACGCTTGAAGACGCATTTAGGCCATCCCCTAGGGCACTTATTATTTTCTTTAGTTTACACTTCTTTTTTTTTTCTTTTATTTATTTTCACCTTATTTTTATATTATTCTATTTGTCAAGTTCTTCGTACATTCCTAACCCAATTTTGATATATATATATTTCTATTATAAACAGTTTATTTTCTTTTGAATAGCTTTATAAAGGGTCTCGTATTCATATTCCATAATAAAATGAATATTTCAAGATAATATAATCTTGACATATAATTGGGATATTTTAAATAAAAAACTGAAAATTTAATGCGCTGAGTAAAGGGGAATATTATTTTATATATTTTTCCATGCAACATTATTTCATATATCAACAGTGACAAGAATTTTAAGAATTCTTTTAATATAACATTTTGCCCCCGTGAAAGTATTGGAAAGATCAAATATTTATATGCGCTTTAATATTATCTTATTTTTATAATTACCAATATTTTATAGATATTTCTAAAAATATAAAACTTATTTGTTATATGCCAATAACGTTTAGAGAAATATTATTTATAATTAGTGCATCTTGAAGTTACGGTAGGAATTTTATATTTTTTCGACCATTTTAATGTAGAGCTACAAATGTTTAAAATTGTTATTTTTGGATAATTTTTTATTTTTATATTTAATTTAGTTTAATAAAAAGTTTATGTACTAAGCACAATGTACTTGTAAGTATAAGAGAGAAATATAATGTATCAATTTAATAAATTACGTATTAAAAATATACTTAAAATTTCTACTTAAACGGCTCATTTACTCTGAATATTTCAAGACTTCATTACATTTTACTCATTTTTAAAATCTTTTTATAATTTATAATATTTGCAATTAAAATCTCTGGTTTATAATTTTTTTTTTTCTTCTTAATAAATTATTTTTAATTCCGAATTCAATTTTCTTTGGAACTCAGTTTACTATTCATGAATGAGAAGTAGAACTGCAATTAAACTAAATGAAATAAACTCTTTATGGGACAATTGATGAAACACGCACTAGATATCGGCTTTCGCTTTGGTTTCAATTTCATTAGTCCCTAATTATACGGCTATCGCATGAATTCCGATGACACGCGCATTTAATCATATATCCAAATTTTGCTTCATCTCGGAATGAAAAGCTATCAAAAAATAACACTTTCATATTTTATACCGCATCATTTACTTTAAGCAATTATGTTTATGCGGTTATAATGATTTAAGTACTTTAAGTACCGCATCATTTACTTTAAGTAATTATGTTTATGCGGTTATAATAATTCTGGCTGACCTTTACTTTAGTACTCCTTGTTTATGAAATAAGTTGTTTGATTTATATCATCGTTTGGAAATAAATTTTGATACTGGAGAGATTGTATACTTTGTATACTTGATAGATTTGTATACTTATATTTGTATTTGTATACTTATTTGCATACTTTGTATACTTATTATTTCTATACTTGATAATTTGTATACTTGATAGATTCGAAGAATCTTCGAAAAAAATTAAGTATAGTCGATTTTAAAGTCATAATAAAAGAATTATCGTTAATTGTATTTTAAAAATATTTTCATTTTATTTACCTTACAATGACATTATTTAGAATTATTACATTTAATAATAATAATAATAATAACAATAATAATAATAATAAAGGGAATAGAATTTGTAGAAAAATGTTTATACACTAATTATATTTGACAATTAGTAATATATGATAATATCCAGGCATAAATACCAATTAATACTTATATTTTCAATGTGAAATCAGTAGTAATATACTTTTAGTAGTAATGTAGTAATATAATTGTCCATAACTAAACGTTCTATTATTCATTTCTCTTTCATAGACTTTATTTCTTTAAATTATATGTACTAAGCTTAGTAAGAGCAAGTAAATAAAACTCATCCCAATTTCTACATTGAAATGTCATTACAATTATTACTATTATTGTGTGATTGTTATTGTTTTTGTAGTTTTTAAAGTTATAGCAAAAAAAAGTTATAAGGAATACTAGAATAATTAAATATCGAGCTGAAATTAATGTCACGAAGGTATAAGATTACGATATAATGTGTAAATAGATTAAGTGTGAAAATTTGATCCACAACTCGTAAAAAAGATAGAATAATAAGAAATAGAAAAAGTGGAATAATATTAAACGACCTTAAGGTAGGACAGAAAGAGGACTGTAAAACCTACTGGTCGTACATGCTAGTAAAATTGATTTTGATCATTTATCGTCTGCTTGAGGACGCTAACGCCTATACACGTCTCTCATAATGGCTGTAAACAAATTATTTTCACATTTTCTTTCATCTATGAATAAATCAATTCTTCTAGAAGTATCAACGAAGTACTCCAGCTACAAAATAAATCTTAGACCTTAAAGAAGTATAGCCTCAATATAAAGATTAATAAACAAAAAGCACAATTATTTTCCGAGTTTCAAATTTCCCGAATGTTTACCACTATTTAATTTATAGCTAGGATTTGGTAGAATTAATTGCAATATATGGTATATTTAAAGAAGCTTATTTAAATGGGAAACAACGGGAATGAATGACATATGATAAATAAAAAGAATAACTGTACTACGGAACTTAGTTTTCCTAACTACAAAGAACATAATTTGTAGTCGATTTAATAGACCTTCTTTCATTTATGATAAATAATTAAGATAAGCGAACTTTTAATGTATATATATTTTATATATAAACACACTGAGGCCTACGCTAAAGAAAACAATAGAATTAAAATTTTCCTATTCAATGATATTATTAAAATATTGAATTATTATTACTTTTAGAATTGGACAGACAACTTTAAAAAATTTTAAATAAAATCTGTCGCTTTTTTCGATTAACTTGCGCTACGTTTGCTAATAACTTATACAATTTAAAGTATGTTTGTCGCATTTGCTTTTCTAGACACTTTTTTCCTTTTATTACCTCGAATCTTTATCAAAAATATGAGACCGTTCAAGTGCCAAATCAAGTTTTGTTATTCTCTCTTCTTATTATTTTATAAATAATTTTAATACTGCGCTTGCTTAAATGTTAGAGCTGAAACTTTCAGCAATTTATTTAATTAAGTTTATGAAAAGAATTTAACAGATTTTTAAACAGAATTTCATTATCTTCTCTAATTGATTTATGAGATATAATAAAATATAGTTCATATATCGACCTGAATATAGTAAAGTAATTTACTTATTTATACCTTGTACATTAGAATACTTAGTATTAAACTGTTTTAGAGATAACTAAGTCTTCTGATTTCATAATAACAGAACATTAATGAAAATTAGTATACATTAGTATGAAATAAGTATATACATAAAAAAAAATATTATCATACGAAATTAATTAGATAGTGGATTTTTTTTTTTATAAAAAATTATATTTTATAGTGTATATAACTTTATAACTGTACACGAGTAACAAATTATTCTTAATATTGTAGTTATTCGTGAAATTGAAATTTTATAAATTAGTATAAATTCGCTTCATATACTATATCTGAATAAAAACATTATCACGAAGATTCAAATATAAGTTTTGTTAGCAATTCATTATTTAAAATTGACTAAATCCAATGAAATTTAGATCCAGTAAAATAAATAAACTTTTGGCTCGTCTTACATTACTTAGCATTAGTTTATTCATTTTTTCATTATCATTAATTATTTTATAATAATATCGGCAATAATCAAACTTACTGATATACATATTCGCATTTTATATAAAAATAATTGATTATTGAGTTATCCGGTATTGAATAATAATAAGTCAAATAATTATTAATAATTAATTCATTTTATTTTATCAATTAATAATATTACTGTTCTTATGAAAAAGTTTTAGTATATTTCAGATTAGAAATTTTATATGTTAGAGTCTACATTTTTCACTGAATAAATCAATATTTATGGTAATTTATATTTTCTTCAAAATAAATAAACAAATATAACAATTGTAAACGATTTAGAAAATTTAATAAAAACTAATGTAATATTTAGTTACATTAGTACAAACAAAATTTAGAGTGAAGGAAAGTTTATTGTTTTTGCAATTTGGCATTCAAAATTGTGTTAGTGAAAAATTTAACATTAATAAATATGTTATTTCTTATTTACAGTTTCATAATCGTAAATCTTTTGTATATGATATGATTTTGTAAATGATCCAAAGATCCGATACAAAGTTAAAAAATTTAGTCCATGACGATATTTGACAAATAAATGATGTCCCATATTCTACTTATTAATAGAAAGTAAGCCGGACTATAGAGTTTGTTTTACATACAATAATGCAAATACGCATATCTAATAAATAAACCTATTTTTTTAATAATTACATTCCTTTTTCACTATCATTATTTTTAATGGACATTTTACATTACGCTTTAATGTATAATATATTCGAAATTTATTTATTATCTCAATGTTAAATGTATTATTATTAATTATATACTATTAACCTTTCATTAATATTTTACAATAAATATACTATATACAATTATTGTTTAGTAACAGAGCTTACAATGACGTTGGCAAATTATATTTTAAATCTAGGCCAGATTCAGCTTGTCTTTGGGCCAAATTTATTAGAAATCCACACTTTCCCTAATATAAACACACAAACTTAAAAAAAGGACAGCATATATGGATTTTCACTACATCCAGGAATTCAATATATATTTTTATGTATCTTTACATATCTCAAAAATATCTTTATAATTCTTTAATTTGGAATAATTCAACTTTCTTGAGAACATGCATTTTACATAATTATTTTACCACTTTTTACAAAATTGTATATTTTTATTTGGCTAAATATGTATTTTTTATGTTATATCTATACTTTCATATTATACTTTTTATACTATACAGAATAAACTTTTTGGATTAAACTAATTTTTTCTAGTTTGAATATATTTTATTAATTGGTATGTATTGCTAAATCGTTTAATTAAAATTAACCGACAGCTTTTAATGAATATTTGAAATTGATTCAAAATCCGTTATTGCAAATAGTAAACTTTCGAAATCTGAATTTATCAAAATTTTTATATTTTTTACGCATGCTGAATTGATCGAACTTTTATAATTTGCAAAATAAAAAATTAACGAATAACGTTTTGAGCTTCAATATTCTTCCTGTTTTAATTTTGCCGAACTTTTCCAAGAAATTAGGTAAACTAATTTTAATAATTAAATTTGTTTATGCATAATCATCAACTAGTTTATTTTTAAGTAATCTTCAATAAATGATGCAACAGATAACTATTTTTGTTATTATGTTTTATAAGAATATGTAATATTTTATTCTATATAATTATAATTATCTGTATCCTAATTAATTTATTTTATATTTTGATCTTTTACATGTTTAATATTTAATTTAGATAGTACTGTGCATAAAATTTTTTATATTTATTTTTTATTTTGACTTGTAGTACAAATTGTCTATAATTTCCATTAAATAACGTTGAAAATGTTTTGTCAGTTATTTTATAAAAAAGCATTGTAATATTCTACTTCAAATTTAATATGTATGGCAATGAAAAATATGATGTCACTAATGATATGTTAAAATACATTTTTGTAAAAATAATAATCTGCTCTCATTTAGTTGTAGAACTAGAAATAGATATAATATGATAAAGGAAACTTTTAAAGCTTTTTAGCTATCGACAAACTAGATTTCAACATTATCAGATGTCAACATTCTTTTCACCTTTTCACACATACTTTCTCAATATTTTTATTTGACACTAGATAGCGTCTTTCTATTGAAAATTCTAATTTCTAATTACCAGGTATTGAGTAAATGATTCGTAAACTGTAGAATAAACACTTAATTGAGTACTGTTATGCGTTTTCTAATGCAAAAAATTATTATCAAATTTTCGTCATTATCAATTTCTCTAACGAATGGAATTTTTTATAATATTACTGACATTGTAAATGATTTAGGGACTCCTTGTAACATTACGTAATAAAGATTTTTAACTTAAAACATTAATTGCAACAGTATTTTATCAAAATTAATCAATGCACTAGTAATAGTAATTTACATCATTCGATTTATTTGGACATAAAATAAGGCTTTTAATTTTGCTCGAATATTAAAAAATATTGAATGCACCAAATTTGCATTGGTTAATGACAGTTCGTGTAACAGTGTGATTCTTGCAATAAATCTTGCAAATCTAGCTCTGTCTAGTTGGTTGAATTTGTATTTTATGCTAAATTTTCATTATTATTTAAAGATAATTCCGAATTAAATCTTTCATTGTGTGTTTATGTGTACACATTATAATAGGAGATATCACTATTTAATGTATTTCGCTTAATAATTTAATTTCATGCAAGACGGAAAAATTAAAAATAATTATGTTATATGCGATTCCGATGATACAAATAAATTTTGACGCAGACGTGTATCTAATATATGAAATACAATTTAATTCAGTTTGTAATTGTTCGCACACCCGCCACCCCCCCCCTCCTCCGGCCGCTGCTTTAGTGTTAAAGAAAAGATTATGGATTCGTTGACGCCAATGTATATTATGTCCCTACCTTTTCTATCAATCGACAAAACCACAAACTTCGACAGATAGAAAATGCTAAGGTCGAATTAGACAGGAATAATTATTGCAGGTGTTCATTATAAATGTGCTGAGATGATAGTGCACATATAAATAAAAATCAACGTCAACAAATATCGACAAAAAAAGAGTCGATTCGGCTACTTAAACAGAAAAGCATGCAAACGACTTTAGAAGCAGATATGGCGAACGGTTAACGCCATCCTGTGCACGTGTTACTAACACATTTCGTCGACTCTTATACGACTCTCTTAACTTTTTATGTACATTTAAAGAGGAACGTCTCAAATCTGACATAGTCACAATTATTGTGCCAAGGCAGGGGTACAATAATCGCATTATATTTTTATCATAACTTGCTATTCTATTAGCCAATAGCGAGTTTTTCATACTTTCTTCTCAAATGAGGAATAAGTGTGATAAACTGCCGTTCCAATATCCAATGCAAATAAACGCGCGTCTCCCGGATTCTCGGTCACGTACACGCGCGCGCGCGCGCGCTCTCATCTCCAAGCTCTCTCCCCCTCTCGAACCCCCTCCGCCCCTCCCGTCCTCATCGATTTTCCGGTTTCATCCGCGGCTTTTCACCCGTATAAAGCTGAGCGCCGGGTTGGGAGTTTGGAACTTAAGCAAACGTTGTGGAAGATTGTGAGATTATGGGATTGCGAGCGGATGGTGGGGTGAGTTACGATAGGGTTAGATGAATAGGGGCGAGGAGGTGCAAGGCCAGTGTCGTCCGTTGCGGTCCCAGGGTTCGTAGGTGGGGGTCGGGCCAATGGGGCGTGCCCCCATTCGCAGGCACGCAGAAAGACTACAAGATTGCGACCGGCGGGCACTAATTGCCGCGAGCCGTCGCAACTGTCGTGCTCCGTGAATCCCGGCCTTGGACATGGATAGCAGGTAATGTCAATCGTTTGCTTATCAACTTGAATTGGCAGCGCAGTAACGGGTGCCTGCGTAGGAGGTCTCAGCCTTGCTGGCGCCTGGCCCTTTGCTGCTGCTGCTGTGCCCTCGCCACGCTAAGCGCGCTAGAGTCGGATGAGTGGGTCATCCGGATGGAAGGTGGACCAAAGCTCGCCTCCCTACTTGCATTGCGCTCGGGATATTTCCACATCGGCTCGGTAAGCTCCTACGTTCCAAGGTTCCGAGCGTGCAATTTTTCAGCTGCGAAGCAAATGAAAGCAATTCCTGCTCGATCTTGGCAAATAACTGAGCTTCCCCTACCTCTTTTCGATGCTTGTCCAATTATTGAATATCTGCGACCTCATTGTGGTGCCGCTTACTTACTACATAACAATCTCTAATACAAATTAAATATCTTTATGATGCTTTATTTATCTATTTATTTCATAGTCATTGGCGTGTTTGATTTAATTGTATTCAATAAAAGTGTAGCGCTTGGAATTTTGCACTTTCTATCGATCGAGAACTATGAACTCTTAATAATTTACTGGACAATTCATGAATGCTTATTATATTCCATTTAGGTGAAAAGAGGTTAAATGTTACCTTTAATTTTGAATGTTTGTTTGTTTTCTTTTATTTTAACTAGATGGATTTTCTATGAAATTGAAATTTTCAGCATAATTTTCAGAATTTCAAGATGAAAAATAAATTTGTTTAAAACTATATAAAATTGTAATAAACAAAATTTAGAAAAGGAAATTCATTTGAATTATTTTAGATACATCAGGAGTTGGTATTTATTGTGCACTGTTTAAAAGAAATAGACTCCAATTTTCAGCTCATCTTAACTTTCTAATTACAAAATTTAAAAATATACTTTTCAACGTTTGCTACAGACTTTACGTATGGAAAAAAGTTGCTCCGTATTTTTGGAATATACTCGAGCTAAAACATCAAAACTTGATATTTGTATTTATCATCTCGTTAGTTAAAAAAAATTCGCTTATTTTATGGGACAATATTAAAATAAAACCTTTTATAATTTTCTTAATAAACCTTCCAGCTACTCATCCATGGTAGCTAATCTTCTGGGTTCGAGCAATCAACAAAACACCTAACGGACAGTGAACACACTAGCCATACTTGATTGTGACTACCAAGTTCCTCATTGGATATTGAAAGATATTACAATCCATGTACAATTGACTGTATTTTACACACAAGTCGATCAAATTCAAATCCTTCGACCCAAAGCACTGGGTCCTTTAATTATTTCCAAGTCCAATCAGCCTCATTTAATAAAAATAACTGCATTTAATAAAACTGTTTCGACCCGCGTTGTATATACAGATGGGAATCCCAAAAGCTGCCAATTATTGCAAACATGATTTACCGATTTGGTGACTTTTAGATGCTTATTAAATAGCCAAAGCTTCGGATAAACTTCCGCGGCTTAATTTCTAGGTGCATCTTATAACAATCAAAAACATTTGGAATGATTCTGCTTGTATACTTATATTCTTATTATCTTCTTCAGTATTGCAAGAATTATATAAATACTAATAGGCAACGTAATAATAAAAGTTCAGAAATTTTTTTTTTATAACATTTCTCAAAACTTCAAAAAACTCAAAAGTTTCGTATCTTCTATCACCAAGACAGTCATCTACATTTTATAATTATTTTTATATCACTATCCTCATCTTTAGATAAAATGGAGGCAATAAATATTCCATAGATCGCTTATTTTACAGGATTTATTTAGTCAGCTTAATAATCAATAATAATCTTTTAATATTTCTCTCATAATTAAAAATTACTAATAAAATTTTTTATAAATATAAAAAAAAATTATAAAAAAATATAAATTATTAGTAAAATACTTTTTGTTTTTGAAGAAGTTTTTTTTTAAAAGATTTGAAAAAGTATTTTGCAATTTGAATACAGAACAATTATGAACAGTTTTTTCGACATTAATATCCCAAACTACAGAAATTGTAACCTAAATTTAATACAATTAATATTTGTACATTTATCACAAATTCAAATAAAATATAATTAATTAAATATTGTATAATATAAGCACAAAATATTGTGTGATAACATACAGATATACATTTAATCATTTTATTTAATACTTGTACGTCTAATGGAATAAAAAATTAGATTTTATACAAGTAGAATAGATGATTTAATTTAATAACTACTTCATTGCCGTTCTATTAATGAACTTTTTTTTTATAAATAGAAAAATAATGATATTCACGTACTAAATTAAGATCATAAATAATGTTTTAATATATAAAAAATTATATAGAATGAAATATTCATTATCAGCCTCATGCTCAACGTGAATTTTACACTATATATAAGAAAGTTATAATTTATTAATGCTGACCAAATACGATAAATATAATTAAATACTTCTATGTTTTCATTATTTTTGTATTTTACAAGCGTTACAAATAATATAATATTTTAATGAACAGAAAATATAAAAAATAATTTATTTGAAATTAAACTGATGGTATTTATTCTATAAGTTATATAAACAGATTTAATAATTATTTTAAAACTCTTATTACATAGTAGAAAAATAAGATCAATCATATCGTATAAGAGGTAAAACTTAAAAGTTTTAAGAAAGAATAAGGAATATAAATTTTAAAATAAAAAAATTTACAAATATTAGGAGTTCTTAAACACAATTTTTTCACATAATGTTTTAACTTAAAAGCTTTAAGAAAGAATAAGGAATATTAAATTTTAAAATAAAAAAATGTACAAATATTAGGACTTCTTAAACACAATTTTTTTACATAATGCTTTATAGTTCGAGGTTGAATAATTTTTTTAACAAAATTTTTCAAACGATTGCATGCTAAGAATTGTTGACAATGATTATATATCACAACTGAAGTCCAAAAAGCCATTTATCACAACATTTTCCTAATATTTCATAGTAATTGTAGTACAAAAGGAAATGAGCAATTCCATACAATAATGGACTAGCAAGTTTTCATAGCAGCTTTATTTTCATATCGACAAAGTTTATATTCAACATCAGGCTGCGACGATTTGATTAATTGATTTGAAGTCATTAACATTGGAGCTTGAAAATAAGACTGCTCAATCCCATAATTTCACAATACCTGTCATGTATGTATTCTAATCATATGTTGAACATTAAATCAGGGTCAAAAATTT
This sequence comes from Ceratosolen corneri, assembly GCA_030522565.1. Taxonomy (NCBI): domain Eukaryota; kingdom Metazoa; phylum Arthropoda; class Insecta; order Hymenoptera; family Agaonidae; genus Ceratosolen; species Ceratosolen corneri. Next base: position 152,649 of record JAPYYT010000208.1, read on the forward strand.
GAAACGTGAATAAGACCTTATACTTCTTTTTCTCCTTTCGAATAGGATCTCAATACCGATAGAATAGTTGATCATTCAATTTGCGTGAGAAGTGACTTTGTAGTTATTTAGCATTTAGTCGCATCATTTTTTAAATTTATCGAGCTAGACATGCGAGAGCAATAGACAAAGTGCTAACTGTTATTTTATTATCCATTGGCCTTCCTCCTCCGCCAACACATTATCCTTTCTCATATATATATATATATATATATATCCACACGAATTCATAGATTCAGTTGTTTGGACGACAGGTTCTAGGCTTCAAGGATACGTACTTGTGGCGCACAATGGATAGCCTGCGTTACAAGAAGCGAGGCGTACCTTATGCTATGAATGCATTGAAGAGCCAAGTCAAGGTATGTACATTTTGTATGAATGGTCTTCTCTCCAGACAAAATCTCTGCTCTTTATTACAGATCATGTGGGCGGATCGGCAACAAGCAGTAAGGCGTCAAAAGCGTGGCTACGACATGGAGCCAATTTTCAACGACGAGCTTTGGAATCAGGAATGGTATCTGGTAACGACACCTATCTACAAACTCGTCTCTCATAGATAGCCGCTTCGAGTCCGGCCGCTCCAATTGCCGTACAGGTAAGTATGTGATTGACATAAATAATGGACTTTAATCGGCTGCAGCAGGAGCACGTGGCCCAGAGCTCGCAGAAGTTACCGAGAACAAGGCTCGATCTCAACGTCCTGCCAGCCTACAGACTTGGCGTCACAGGACGCGGTGTTCGGATCGCTATTCTCGATGACGGTCTCGAATATACACACCAGGACCTACGCGCCAATTACGTAAGCCTTTTAAAATCTTCCCCTTGCCCGGTTGCACTGGCATCACTTTTGCCGCTCTGCTCAAGGATCCGGAAATCAGCTACGACGTAACCGATCGCGATGACGATCCTATACCGCGGTACGAAGAGCCAGGTAAGTCTCAATCTTTCGTCTACGCAAAAATTACTTTTACTTGAGATCTATCCTTCCAATCAATACTATCTGACAGTGGATGTATAAAATCAGTCTATCTATCAATTTTATGGAACAATTGCTTTAGACAGTTAACACTCGTTCATTGAAAATGAATAATCGGAACATAGTTGATGACGAGGCATAAATGACGAGGATGGATCACGCTTTTCTATAGATACGGCCTTCGATGAGTTGAAAATCTTCATATTTTCACAATTAATTTTATAATTGATTTCAAAATACCTTAGCAATCATATTAAGAAGTGTGGGCCCTCCTCTCAATATGTCTGCAGACGAGCACAATTAAATGTTACTTTTATTGATAATAAAATGTAAGGATGGATCGATTAGAGATAAACGGACATGGAACGAGATGTGCCGGAGAAATAGCCATGGAGGCAGACAATCATAAATGTGGTGTAGGCGTGGCATTCGAGGCCAGGATTGGTGGTGTCAAAATGCTCGATGGGATTGTAAACGATCGGGTGGAGGCAGAGGCCCTAAGTTATAGAGTGGACCTCGTAGATATTTATACGGCTTCGTGGGGCCCACCAGATGACGGCAAAAGTCTCGAAGCCCCCGGTAGACTTGCTTCTGAGGCACTCGAGAGGGGCATTCTCGAGGTCTGTATTCTCGCTGTCATTGTTATTTATTTAACCACTTTTTATTTTTTTTTGCACATCACTATTATAAATGATGATTTTCTATGCCTTTATTGAATATATAAAAACCATTATAATAATATATATATATATATATATATATATACGTGTTCTGCATTCTACGTGAAGTCGTTTAGAGTATTGCAACTACACCATTCTTATGAATACTTTGAAATTCGTAAAATTTAAAGAATTATTTGAGTTCTATGATATATCAATAGATCGTTAATCGGCATATTTAAACTAAAATATCGAAATATAAATGCTCCAAATATAGATAAAGATTAAAAAACTGTGCCTGGTAAAATTTAACTATTTCGTGTATGTTTACTTTATAATATAAGTATATATTAAAACATGTAATTATTTAATAGGATTTTTAATGAAATAAATCCAACAAATTTGTATATATCTTCTTAATACACAACAAAAATCATTCCACAAATAATCATGAAAATTGATACTACAATTTTCCCAATATGCTCAATGATTGTACTAAATATAAGAATAGTGATCGAATTTATAAATACTAAAGTGTTAATAACAATTATTATGAAAGAAAAATACAACACAATAATTATTCTATTACCATCCAATTGTTACAATAAAAATTATGCGATCTTTAAAACAATGCCTAAGTTAATAAATCAAAATTCTCTTATGTTTATAATGGAATTCCATCACCTGAAAAATAAAAAAAATGCCAAATTCCTACTTACCTTTTTTTGATTTATCTTTTCTCAAATATATATGTTTAATATTTATTTAATATTATTCTCTAACATAATTTTATATCAAAACTAACTATGAAAAAGTTATTGTTATGCAATAAAAGGGAGGATAGACTAATCGTAAGATTAATAACAATAAAGTTTAACAAAGAAGCAATTAAATTTTTTTTCAATAAAATAACTGATACATTTAATAAATTTATAAATAATAATCATATTTGGATGAATATAAATAAATTTCAATGAATAAGAATTTAATTAAAATATTTTTAATACATTGTAAATAATTTATTCGATCGATCATTTTATAACATCAACGTTAAAATAAAAAATATTTTATTGACATTTATTTGCAAATGTACATATTAAAGAAATTAAAGATAAAAATGCATAAAATTTATGTGAAGTAATGTTGAGCGAAAAGAAAACAGATCGATATTTAAGAGATAGAGCTCAAAATTCTCTCGGCGAGGGAGCTTATTTTTAATTAAAAAAAATTATTGAATTTTCAAAAAATTATCACTTTTCTTATAAAGAGAAAACAATCAATAATCATCAAAATATTGTAACGAAACAAATTATTTTTTTTACAATAATAAGTATTAAAAGTCTTGTGAATAAAATGAGATACCATTGTAAGCAGTATTTTGGCATAATGAGATATCTTTATCGTGAAAATGAAGAAATGTTACTTATCACATAATTTGTTTTACACGGCTGGCTACCTTATGAAAATTCGAAAGTGGAGCGCGAGAAAAATAAATCACAATCAATGGCTGCCTGTGCATCTCAATATAATGATTGCATTAAACGCAAGCAATTTGCATAGTCAAAGCTCCTCTCTTATTACCATGAATAAAGGAAACATGTTAGAAAAAGTAAATTCCTGAATAGGCAAACCAAATTTTATGTACAGGGCCGCGAGGGTCGGGGCAGCATCTATGTGTGGGCCTCCGGAAACGGAGGCTCAAAAGCGGATGACTGCGGATGCGACGGCTACGTCGGCAGCGTCTACACCCTGGCAATCGGTTCGGCAAGTCAAGCCGGAGGTTTCCCTTGGTACGGTGAGATGTGTCCCGCAACCCTCGCTACAACCTATAGCAGCGGCGCCTACCAAGATCAGATGATAGTCAGTGACGACATTTCTTTAGCATCGCTCATCGATCATCGTTATTCATATACGTCTTTTCATATCTCGTTAGTCTCCCGCCTCATTATAACATTCAGTATGCATTGTATGCATGTTTTCTATTAACAGTGTACTTCTCTCTTTATCTATCTATCTATCTATCTGTCTGTCTATCTATCTGTCTATCTATCTGCATACACACGCGTACACACACGCATACAGAAAGTAATAGAGAATTTCTATGTATTTAAATCTTTCGAGAGCATTTCGATAATAATATAAATATTATTCAATGTAATATTTAGCAATTGAGTCATCACTTTTCTAATTTATTAATTAAATGTCAGTCATAGAGCCGTTGAGTAAATCTAATACTTTTTATGCTTGTTTCATTTGCTTTTAACAATGTCAATAGTCCTAAATTTTTTACAGGCAACTACTGATTTAAAAAACACTTGTACAACTAGTCACACTGGAACATCTGCTTCAGCTCCTTTAGCAGCTGGAATTCTAGCATTAGCTTTACAAGTCAAGTAAGAATATATTAATACTCTTGTAATACATTTTTTCGTGTATTGTTTTTAAATTAATTAAGTAATATTATTATAAATTTATTCGGTTTTATGTATTTATTTAATTTCAAACGGTATATCTACATTTTAATATATTCATTTAGATAAGTTGATATAACTATTTAAAAATATCTTTAACATTACTTTTCTTATTCTACACTCTTATTGCCTCTCTCTCTATTATACACATATAGGATTTATATTCATATTTGTTTTAGCAAAAATCTAACATGGCGAGATGTACAACATCTCATAGTTTATACATCAGAACATGATCCATTAAGGCAAGATTATTTAAATATATTTGTGTTTATACATTTAAGATCTTTATATTAATTTTTCACAATGAGATTTTGCACTTTAATATTTCAATTATTATTTTGACAAAAGCACTTTCCTCTCTTTATAGATAATTACTGTTTTTAATTGTTTTAATTGAAAAATATAATAATTATTTACATTATTTGATAATTTATTTTTTAAGAAGTAACCCAGGCTGGTTTAAAAATACAGTCGGATTGTGGTTTAATCCCCGATTTGGTTTTGGTTTGATGGATGCCTATGCCTTGGTTACAGCAAGCTCTAATTGGATTAATGTACCTGAAAAAACTATATGTATAGTCCGGTCTTCATCGCTGTAAGCATCATATTAATTTCCTATTTATATATAATACTATTAAATTTCTTCTTATATTCTCATTAAAGCTATTTAGCTTTCTGTCGTTACTTTGAAATTTAAATCTATTTTACTGATTAAAATTTTATTTAAATAAAGTTAAATTAATATATCTCAAAATGAAAAAAAATTACAAATTGTTAATATTCATGACGTCATTTAAAAAAAATATAAGATGCATTAAATTTGAAAGATGAATGAAGTTTGAAACATCATAATAATAAATAGGTGGATTGAATTGATTAAAAATATTTATAATTTCATTGCTTAATTATTAATAAGCGTTCATGAAAATTGATTGAAAAATTCTAAGCTCTATTGTAAATACTCTTCGTATAGTATAATGTTTGAATTGTTTTATTCAATGTTTACAGGGTCGTCCGCGAAGTAAGTTATGGTCTGCCACGAAGAATACAATTTGAAGCGGACGGCTGTGCCGGCACAGTTAACGAAATTCAGTATCTGGAACATGTGCAAGTTGAGACAAATGTCAAATATACACTACGTGGCGCTCTTCAAATGTATTTGACAGCTCCCTCCGGTACAGACATGCCATATCCTAGGGTCTTCCTCTTGCTATTCTATTTTTACGCCATTTAACATCTTTTATATGCACATGAAATTTTTCACTAATGCCTTTTCTACTACTATTACTACTACCATTACTACTACTACTACTACTACTACTACTACTACTACTAATACATAATTACTACTACTACTACTATACCTATAATATATATCATATAATACTAATATAATCTATATAATATATTATATAGATATAATAATATATCTAACTAATATAATATAATATAATATAATATATAATATAATACTATATACCTAAAACTAATTCGTACAAAAACGCATCAATACGTAACTTAAATTTTATTTAATTGAATAGGCTAATTAAAGTTAATATATTTCTTATTGAATAAATTATATATTGGAAAATTTGTATCATATTTGAAATATTACTTTCAATTGTAAATTTTTATTTACGTCTGCTAACTTTTATATAATTTACCCAAATACTTATGATTATTACATATTTTATTTTGAAAGTTTTATTTAATAATTTCATTTAATTACGAAATTAAATGTTATAATTCTTTTAAAGTCTATATTTATTATTACTACTCATATAACCTTCTTTATTCATATGTATATCTGTGACAGTAATTGTACCTAAGACTATTAATCAATAATTTTTTTAAAAATATTTTAAAAGTTAATGTTTAACAGGTACTGAGGTTCAAATATTAGGTACCAGAAAATATGATGATTCAACTGAAGGTTTTATTGAATGGACATTTATGTCTGTAGCTACATGGGGAGAAAATCCTCAAGGAACTTGGTTATTGGATATATTAGACGAGGTTAATTGCAAATTTATTGACAAAAATATTATATAAATTGGAGATTGAATATTTAGTTATTTAATTTTGCAATATAAATAAATAACAATAACTTGAAATAGATTTATTTGAAAGTTCAACTTAATATTATAGATCTTAAGCCTTAAAAAATTATTATTTTCAAATAATCTGTAGAATTATTTCTAAATCTGTTCTGTTATGTCGAACATTAACTAATGTTATATTTAATTGCTTGTATTTTGTATATGTATATCATTTAATGATAAAAAAATATTCATTTTAATAAGTATTAAATGAAAGTTTAAAAATAAAAATGTGCTGTTAAATTACTGTAAATAAATAATAAATTTCAAACATATATTTACTATAAGGATATATATATATAAAGAAAATTTTAAACTTTTAAACTTAATTAAAAATTTTACAATAACAATAGACTAACTTTCTAACAGAAAAATTTATGTATATAATTTGGCAGATTGGCCCACAAAATAATAGTGGAAGTGTTGGCGATTCAAAACTGATTCTACATGGAACTAAAGAGCAACCGTCTTATTTAGGCAAAACTTTGCATAAATATAATAATACTGTTGAACAAAGTGATAAATTGGTAAGATTTTTCAATTCATAATTATTAATTATATAAAGAACTTACAAAATACAGTACCTTCAATTATTTTCACAAATTTAGTTCATTTTTTCTATAAGAATACAAATATTAATTACGATAGATAATCGCGGGCGCGTGTGTGTATGTTTATATATAGATGTGTAAACATAAAATTAGCCAATGAAATAATATGCTTAAGCATAAACTAATATGGAATATAAATATAAATTGTTCGTACAAAATATAACTATAACTTTCATGCTTAAAAGAATAAATAATATAAAAAAATTAATTATAATGTTTATATTTTGTTATTATGACTCAAATAACATTGGAAAAAAAAAGAGACAAAACAAATACAGTGAGTGAGCGCGCGCGCGCTCGTGTGTATGTTGAGAGAGAATAAGCCAAAGCTAAAAGGATCTCTAATATTTTTTAAAGAATAATTAGAATGACGTAAATTTTTATGACAGAAGTGTTGTTATTGAATCTATTTTTACATACATTTTCCACACTATTCATAGATTTTGACACAAAAAGAATTAGTTTGTCAAAATTCAATAGATTTATTCAATAGATTAAAAGAACTATTAATTTACATTATAAATATTACTTATAAGTTTGTGAACAATTAAATTTAAACGCTATAATTGTGAACAATTAAATTTAAACGCTAAAAGATTGCATTACCAACTAAAAACATGAATCTGCATTTTAAAACACAAATAAGGCAAGATTTTTGTTAGATTAAGTTGAATTACTTAAATGAATATTTGTATGTGGATATTAAGTCACGTTCATAAATAAAAAAACAAAAGTGTAATAGTCAATTGTACCTAAGTATATCATATTATTATTATATTAATTTATTATGTTTCTGTTTTTTTCTTTATAAATGTTATATAATGTTTATGTAAATTAAATTTTCTTTGAAAAATATTTATGTATATTTATTTTAACGAAAATTTAAAAATATTGAGAAGTTTAGATAAAAATTAATTTTTCAATAAACATAAAAATAAAAATTTTTACTAATTTTATACCATAATTTTGAATTTCTTTTTTTAAATAAAACTATACATTACGTTTAAATACAACAAAAGTTTTTACAAAGACCACTTGATTTTAAAACTTTTTTTCTCGAGTATTTATTTTATGTGGTTGTTTAAATTGGCTTTTAAAATATTTGCAGACTTATGTCAACAATGGCGAAAATAACTTATTACAAAAGTCGTAAGTAGTATACAAGAATCAGAGTGACGTAGATGATACTTCCAAGGATTGGCTAGTTCGTTTTATTTTAAATCATTAAAATATATTAATTAAATTCAAATAAATATTCCACTTTAAACATATGTAACACTACAATTCTTTGAATGAAAATCAATTAATAAATAAAAATATAAATAAATAATTATATAATATATATAATATAATAAATAAATAATTTTCATATAATGGACAAATGTCTTCAATATAATATATTTATAAGACTCACAAACTAATGATAAAAGTATAATCGTAAAATATAAAATTTGGAAAACATTAGCGAGCGATTCATGTTAAATAAATCATAGTTCTAAACATATATTCATATTAAAAACACAACTCTACAATTTCCTTATATTTAACTATCAATTCTTTTAAAAGCAATTATTATTCAAATAACTGACAATAAAATAAAATATTTTTAATGCTTTTCTTTTTATTAATTAATGCTGCCTTAAATGGCTTAATTGAACACACTTTAATTAAAAAATAATTTATTAATGTACAAATTTCAGTTTCATTGTTTAATTTAGAATAGATGTAATATAAGAGCATAATTATGTAACTTTGAAAATGAATGAAAAGGCAATATCGATTGAAATTTAGTTGATTTAGTAGATTCTAAATTGTTGACAGCCACCTATACACTGTTTTTACCAACGTCTGTCATGTTCAGAGCAGTAAATCTAGTTCTATTTTATATAAAAAAGAAAAGGTAATGATAGTTACAGACTCTTTTATGGATATTCACAATTAATTGTCAATTTTTAACGCCACGCTTGAATGCAAAAATCTATCTCTGCTTTGAAGGACTAAACTCTCGAATAACAATTTTTTTTAATATAGGATGTGCAGATTATTTTGATTAAATACAGAATTACCCTTAGAATTCATATGCTTATTTTGTGTACAAATTTTTTACATTTGCATAAACTCTCTATTAAATTGAGAAACACTTAATAATGAAGTAGTAGCGACCAAATCAATATACATTATTTCGTGTTTACATTTTCTACGAAGTTTTAACGATCTCTGACGGATAATGTTATTGACAAATTAAATTCATCTAATTAAAATTAAATATATTTATCTAATAAAGGTAAGACAGATAATTATATTATCGACACATTTAATTTAATCTATAAAGATAACAATGACATTTTAGATAACCTACAAATGTAATAAAAAAAATTATTACAGCAATACAAAAATACTATTTTACAAATTATATACAAAAATCGTTTGATAAAAATCAAATACATATCACAATTATAGAAAATAAACTTTGAAAATAAAATTAGAAGGACACAAATGGCAATTTAAGAATAATAACCGTATACGTTTTATTTATTTAAATACGAAAAATATATTAAATAAATAAATTAGATAAAAATGAAAAATAATTTTTAAAATATAGATAACTATATACAACAATTAATATATAGTTAACTATATTAATATCTTATCTTCAAAATAAAAAAGAAGCAATCTCTAATATAATTACATGTATATGATTATACAAAATACATTGTACTTATTACAAAATAAACGAATTCGATTCAAAATACCTAAACAAAGATATCTGGCAATTTACATTAAAATCCAAACATAATTACATAAGACTTTAATAGTAAAAATTCCTTTTTAAAAAAAAAGTTTCTTTAAATAATGATAATAATGATGATGATGATAATAATAATAATGATAGTAATAATTTTACGTGCATATCAAAAACGTAATTATCATAACGATTCATAATTATACATTATCCCCTGAAAAAATTCTTGAATATTGCGTAGATATCAAATTCTTTTATTTTTGAATAATAAACCTTAAAACTGAAATATACAAAGCATAGTAAAAGTATAGAAATTAATTATATATTTTTCAACCATTTTATTTGATCAAATAAAATAGTATAAACTGTATCGAACGGTAACTTATTACAATTATGAATATGCCATTAATACAAATATATTTAATTTTAGCATAGTTTAAGAATAAAAATAATAATAAATATTCATTAACCTAAAGCTGAAAAGAAGAAATTGCACAAAATAAAATAGTTAACTTCTAATTTGTAATGACGTATTTAATAATATATCTAAAAGGCAACATTATAACTATACACAAGCACTGTTAATTGTATTTATGTAATATTTTTCAAAATATTTATATCATATATTTGAAAAAGGCACCGCATATCACATTTATTTCGTAATGTATTTTTTAAGTCTTAACATTTAAAAACTACTTAACTAAATAATATACAATTATCAGTTATAAATAGTCACTGGAGCAATATTCTTGGGCATTGTGTTATACAGCGACAATCATGTGAATCCATCATCGACTCATAAAAGATACATAATTTACTAAGCTGAAGGACTCGTAACATTAACTAGGCGTTTCATTCTAGCGAAATCGAGATATTCCGAATTCCGGTAAACAAGACTGGCTAACTGCTGGGTGCTTGCATAAGTGTCAGCTCTCGTGCCCTTGCACATAATCAGCTGGTGCTCTTTTAACGATTTATCGCAATTGACTCCATGAAATATGTGTATAAGATCTAGATCTGATGCACGGAAGATCTGAAGCTCTGACTGAACAGCTTTCTCGAAGAGATCGACATCCTCCTTACCCCAACCCTCAATAGAGAGGTCAAAGCCACCCACTGCGTCATAATCGCTTTTGTACAAGGCGACGATGCCAAAACCAAAGAGTCGCCAGAAGCCGTTAACGTCGCTAATGGTATTTTGATCACTTGTTCCGAATACAATTTTCGGATTATATTGGCTGAACACTACTGGAAAGTAGATACGCTTAGATTTCAGAGTATTTCGACGTATTCTTTGGAGGATTGGCGCCTCGAAACGGATGTCAACATCAATGAAGAACATGAGATCGTCTTCACGAAGAAGCGCCGTGCCTTGGTCGAGAGCACGGGCTCTTGAGAAGTTGCCCACACCCTCGACCATTTGTACCTTCTGCTGGCCGTAGTTATGCTTCAAACGCTCAATCCATCGACTTATGGAAGTAGTTTCCAGCTCGTTACTCGGATAAAGCACAAGGACGAGTATTGTGTATTGAAATCGCGACAAACAGACTCGTTCATAGTTTTGTAGAAAACGGCGTAGTGCTTCTTGGCGTCCTGACACAGGCACAACAAAATGAATCAGCTTCTTATCTAGATCACCAGATGGTAGCTCTCGTATCTCCAAACCTGCGCTCACAAAAATGCATTGTTAATTCCTTATGTTAAGTTGATAACATATTATATTTAAATTTATATTATATGTAAATTATATTATATAAATTATATTTATATACGGTAATCTCATTTGAAGTGTAAAATACAAAATCTATTTATTTAGGAATTTACATACTCCTTTTTCTGAATATTATTTACTAAATAACAAATTATTATAACCCGTTTCGAATGAAACGCATCATTTTTCTAAACAATTTAATCGATACTTTGCGCTTTATCAGCAATCAGTAATTATAAAGCACGATATTCTAAAATATAAAAGTTTCGTAGCTTTATTAATTATAACTTACATTTATTATTTATGGTACTTAAAAAATAAATAGGTTTATAATTGAATACTTTCAAATGTTCAATGCAAGAATTAATAATCAAATATAAAATATTGACTTGAAATAAATTTTATATAAATATTTTTTAAGTTATATCTCATTTGACGCATATTAAATACCGTTGAATTTAATAATGATTTTATTATCAATTAGTAACTTACTACATAAATTTAAATATCAAGTATTCATCCTTTTTCTTTCTTGAAAAAGTCAAGAATCGTTGAAAATATTGTTCAGAACATTAATAATTTTTATTATACTTACAAAAATACAGATCATTAAAATTTGTTCAATTCTGCTTATTTAATTAGTAATATATTAATAGATAGATAATAAAAACTACTTTAAACTCATAAATGTATATACATTTAATTAAAAAATTTATAAAAATTAAAATAGTAATATAATAGGGTATATTACTAATTAATTGAGTAAATTTGTCTAAATAATGTTTTCGAAATGACATAATTGTATTAAATTGTATTTATATGGACTTATTTATATTTGCAACTTAAATCGTATTCATTTATAAATATCATTTACTTTACTGCAGACTAATATAAATCGATTAAAATATAAAGAAGATATTTAACTAATAATAATAAAGTTACTCTATATTTTATATTTACATTCATATAATAATAAATAATTAAAAATAATAATAAATAAGTTTTTAATAAAATTAAATATATGAAATTGAAACATGAAATTACATTATCTTAAAAATATATTTTAAAGAAAGAAAAATACGTTTTATATTAAAATTAAAATAAGCAAATAACAATATTTTAATTGCATCTGTACATATATATTTTTTCTTTGAATTTAAATATATACAAATGCACAATATGTGTTGAAATTGAGAATAAGCAAAATAAATTAATGTTAGATTAATTAATACTAAATCAATATTAATATTAAGAAACCAGTTACATGACTACTACATTAAAATATATATAAATTAAATACATAAATAAATTTTAACAATATTTTAATTCTCTGTAGTGATTATTTTTTTTCTAATGCTTTTAAAAAATATTCTTCTACCTAATTTATGTAAACAAAACATTGTTTAATAAATACCCTGAATTCTCGAACAACAACTTTGTAGTAATGCGATAATTATGTTAAGGATATATCATTATTCAAATAATTTATTTAAATTTTTCAAAAATGAATTAAATTTAATATCTTAAGTAATTATTTAATACGTGACTATTCCAGACTATTCCATTCTTAGTAATAATAATTTCACAACAAATTTCGTACACTCAATCACACACACATATACCCGCGCCCGCGCACGCACACACACACACACACACACATATTTCATTAATATTTGTAAATTAATATATAATGGTGAAAAATCTGTCAAAGCAATGATTCTTAAGCATTGCACTTGATTTTTAGCAATGTATGTTTGAATTTTCATTTTCATACAGACAAGTAGTTGCATGACCAGTAACTCTATGAATTAATTTGTCTTATTTTTTTCATATACATATACGAAAATTATTCAACTTATTTGGAGAGGCTTGCTGATGAAAAAAAAGAGTATAACAATAATGCTAATATTGCAAGTGATTGAAGCATTACTGCAATATCGTAACAAGTTCTAACAATATGCATAATGCGAGCAAATTATTTTAAATAGGTCTTTGAATTTCTTTTTATTGTAAAAATCTGAAAAGGCAATTTTTCTAAACATTGTTTTTAAAAGCATATTTTGTTTCCAATTATGCACGGATTTGACATTACATTTATGTTTTTTGGTATTATTAAAGAATCAGAAGCAGAATCAGAAGAAAATTCAAATGCGATCATCTCTGTCAAGAAGTAGGATAACAACAGTACGAGGCCTTACCAGTAAAGTGCTGGTGAAGATAAAGGTGCCGACGTACGGGCAGTGTGAGTTTCCTGCCTCGGTACTTTTTATAAATGAGGAGAAGGTCGAGGACAGTGTCGACCCCGACAGCGGTACGTCTTCGGTACCCGTAGAGTGCCTGCCGTTCCTCAACGAGCCGTCCGCGTTGTCTCGAACAAGCGTTAATCGAAGCCATGACCTCGCGTGTTACGTCCTCCAGGCCCTCACGCAGATCACTATGTATGCGCCTGCGTGGATTGGAATCAACAAGGCTATACTCTGAGCGCGAGACGAAGTCCCAGGACGGTAGTCGATGGGTCTGAGTCCTCGGACCTGACGCAACAGCAGACAACATCGTTCAGAACTCTTAAATCCGAAGGAAATCAATTGCTTATTACCTGCATTGAAGTATGGGTCGGTATTAAATGGCCTCGAAAGGCTCCGCGCCATTCTCTCCATATCGCGCTGCAGCTCGATTCGCTTTTGCTGAAGATCCTGTATCTTCAAGCCCTGTAAGCAATCGTTATTTTCATTTAGAAATGATATTTTTTCATATTATTGACAGCCTCTTCTCATCGTTCTACCTCAGGCATACATTGCTTTTCATTTGAATGTAACTTTTTGGGGGATAAAACAAATGCAATTGAATTGCACAACGGCAGTGTTAGAGAACAATTTATAATGAAATTCAGTAAATTGAAAATTTAAACTTTTTAATATGTTTTATCTAAGGCCATTTGTATAGACCATATTTTGAAAATAATTTTGTTGTGCCATTATTCATTTTTTATTAACAACTGTTTCATTATAATAAAACATTGATATAGATTTTTTAAATAATCAGTACTAATTCAAGCTATTTGTTAAACAATGCCTAAATCCATATTCTAAATCGATTTTCATTGTATTTCTAATATGTATCCATATAGGCACTGTGCTATAAAAAAGAATCGATTCCACTATAAAATCCCATGTAATAATACGAGTTCAGGGTGAATAACAGTGTTAAAAAAAAAAAGAAAAAAAAAAATTAATAGTCGTGGTATAGAACGCAAAAGATTAAGCAATGATCGAAAGTGATAATAAAGAATGTCGGGACACTGACCCGCATGTAATTATGCAGACGGTACATGTGGGGCGGATTCTTCACCGGGTGCATGCTAATCGCTCTGTGGACCTCCTTACTTTTCAGCTTGCCAGTAAAGGCAAGATCACCGCTACTGTTGTGATATAAAATCGACTGCATCTGTAACAAGCAGACGTGCGTAGCAAAATTTCAATTACGTTCAATTACTTGCTTCCTGCGCGCGCACGTTCCTACAGTCCCGATGGAACTGCAACCGACATCTCAACTCAAGGCCACACTTACGATGCACACTCCCTCTTCTCTTCTTGCTCACTCGCTGAACAGACTACTGTCTCAAAAAATTATCGTCGCATATTAAGATATGCTCGCTTACTTAGCGAGCTTACGATTCGTTTAACCTAACGAGTCACTTCCTTATTTGTTGACTCATTTCATTCGACTCGTCGTCTTGTCGGCTCTTTTTGCTTTGGACAACGCCTACTCTATCCTACTAAAACCCGTACTTCTATAAAATTATACTTAAACAGTGAGGCTCTGACTAAATTGATTTTATACCATATTCCTCAGTGCTCTTATTTTCCGATTTATACTCTACTTTTGCACTTTTGCACGTCTTCAATTTCATAAATATAGCTTACCGAACATATTAATTTTTTTATATTTCAATTAAACTAAAGACAATGTTATAATATAATCAATTTTTTTTTTTTTTGCACTATTTTTTTTATTCACGTTATATATAAACCGTACAATCATAATATTTCCATATATTGCTTATGTTTCATAGAAGTGTAATTACCTTAACATTAAGCATTAGTTTTAATGACGTACTGTTTTAATCAGTTTTAATTGTACTATTAAAATATTTTTACTTGAGATATAAAGATGCGAACAAATTTCATATATTACAGTTCAAATTGATTTTATGATAATTTGATTTTATGACAATTTGATTTTATAATTTAATTGTTATATATTTAATATAAATTTATTACTGCAATTTATGAAATATTCTTATTAATTGTTGACCACACTATCGAATAAGAATAATAGACAGTTTACTTAAAATAAAAACGGACAATTTCATAAACATAAACAAAAATAACATAAGTTAATACTTACCAAAAATATATTGAAAACTTGAAAAATATAACCAAAAATATATTGTAATTGTAAGATGTAGCGTGATTGTAAAAAATTATATTGTTCAATTTATGTAATGCTATTTATTTATGCTATAATTTATGCTGATGGTAAAATATTAGTAACAATAAAAACCGTGTAAAATATTTACTATCATGTGTAAAATACATATGTAAATCACATCAAAGTAGTTCCTTGTAATCTTTTAAAATTTTTTGTGATATATGCTATAAACATGAATAACAAAAGTATAACATGTAATAAGTAGTGTAGTGTAATCTAAATGGCGATATAACAAATAAGATTATTTGAATGTTTGAATTTTTAAATATAAAAATTACTCTGTATAAATTGATAAATATTTATGAATGGTAATAAACGATTTTCATGAAAATATGACCCATACAATCCGAATGAAAACGTAAAATAACTTTTTTGTTACTTTAAAGATTATTTTATTGAAATCGTTTACGGAAATTGTCTTTAATAGGTTCACCTTTATATCATTAAAAGTTCTTTTCAAATTTTTACTCGTATAAGTTTTGTACTATATATATATTCGTAACTAGAAAGCTTAAAAATTTCATAATTCAATAAACTCATCGACTAACTTAAATCTTAATAATATATACTCGACAATTTAATAACCAAACTAAACTTGCACTATTTTTTAAGGAAAATCTAATGATGCACTTTTAAATGAAATTATTAATAGTTAATACATATGTTCAATAATAAATGTATATAAATTTATTATAACGAATTCTAAAATCTATTAATTAATCATGATTGTACTTGTAAATACAATTCCGAACAAACTATGCTTACGCTAACGTAATCCGTTATTAAAGTCCAGTCGGCTTAGCCTAAAGTAAAATAAAATTTTAAAATTAATTTATTCACTTTATTCGCATTTCGTATTTTAAGAGTGAAACAGACATATGAAATAAATATGAAAATTAAGGCTCGAAGTACATCCTTTGAATTGAAGTAGCGGTAAATAGTGTGGTAGAGCGCGGCATCGTAAAAGAGAAGAAGGGAGAAAAAAAAAAGAAAAAAGGAAACGACAAACTACGGAGAGGGTGAAGAGCAGGAAAGTTGTTAGGCGACTGAAGTCAAATTTTCCAAAGAGTGTTGCTAGAGAATAAAGGCATACAAGCATTAGATCGATGCTCCTCTCTTACCTCGTAGCTCCAGGTACACGAAACTCCGGCAAATTTCCTAACACAACGGCCGAGCTCCACGTCCTCGTGCGCCGTATAAAGATTGCTTAGGCAGTACTTGATGTGTGGCACCATCCGCCGCAGTGTCTCTCGTGACATTATAACTCCGGGTCCACCCATACAGAAGTTCTCGTCATACTCGAGGGAGAGTCGACCAAACTCGCGCGAGTTCCCCCGACCCGCTTGTCCAATGTATTCCGGCCTCCGCGAATCCACGCTCCGGAGTAACTGCTCGAGTCGATCCATGCGCACGTAAAGGTCGTCATCAGCCCTCAAAAACCACTCAAACCGCTCTCCATATCGCGTCCACATATGCTGAAGCATAAGAAAAGACTTTTTCTGGGGCGGGTAGCTGTCGTCGACTCGTGGGAGAGCAATTATCGGTAGCTCTGGGCATTCTACTGGGGGCCGCGAGGCCTCCGATGAAAAGAAACCGATTTGCCCAGGCACCTCGCGACCCCAACTCTCATACACGGCTTTCGCTCGCGTGCCTAGATATTTGCGTGCCGTCATAACCCCAACGAAGAGCAGGCCTCCGGAGCTTAACTCTCGACGCGAGGTCGTCGTCCCTGACGAGTGAGCGCTCACACTTCGGCGCTCCGGCGCCGAGCGCTGCAACAATAGCAACCCAAGAAGAAGACCACAGCCGAGGCCCAGGACGGCGCTGCTTAGGCCGCGTCGTTTACGCATTGCATGCCGACATACAGAAACCGGTTTGCCCGCGGCTTAAAGCCGTGGCTATCCAAGAGAACCTGAAAACGCACGTGCGACACGACTGCGTGTCCGATCGTAACTGAGCGCAACGATGGCACTGAAAGAGAGCGCTACGACCGCGTCCGTGACTCGAAACGCTGGAAATCGGGAGAGTGGCAGGGACGAAAAACTCCTTCGCTTCGTTATGGGGCCAGTGCGCGGCTTCGAGGCCATGTGCACTATTGGATAGGGCAGGGTTGGATAGACGGGGCGTGCTATGATTTCCTGACCGTCCTCATCGTGGGCTGTTGCGCTGAGACTCCGATGCGCAGAGGACAGAGGCACGAGATTATTTTTAACAAGTCGAAAGAAGCAGCAATCGGCAACTTGACTCTCCTAGACTACCCTAGCAGATGTCCGTTGACGAGAGATGCTGGATCAGAGACAATAACAATATTGGCTGTTATGTGCTTTCAGCAGATGTTATCTACTTTGTGGCTCAATAAAGACTGTGTACTAAATTTGGACCCTCTTTCCTTCAAGTGACATTTCCACAAAGTCAAACAAATATTTGAAGCAGCATTTTTTCATACTAAATGTATTATTCACTCGCAACAGCATTACTTATTTGCATACAGCAGTGGGATAAGAGTAAGGTATAGGTATTACTAAAAAAGCAAGTCTAAATCAATGATCTCGTAAATGCGCACGGATATAGTTATGACAGACAGCCATTATTCAATGGTTAGCTTGACTCGTAAAGCTAGGCCTACAGGGTTCGCATTAAAAATATTGCCAGCATTGTCGAGAACAAGAGTCACGAAAAGTATTTCCTTATTATAGTCTCGTTATTTTGCGGCGACGACTATGAGCCAAAACAGTTAAGCCAAATTCAGATTAGCTTGCAGCACAGATCTGTTATATTCGCTTAGAAGTCTATATAAGTACCGTTTCTCTACATCTAATATACGTACAATATCGTATTTATAGTGTCGATCTACTTAATCATGGTAACGGTTACACTTTATGTTTATCAAACACAAATTTGAATATTTCGTAAAATATCCACTCTTATGTTTAAAGATGAAGCAAGCGTGCAAAATACTCTTTAAATTTACTTTTTAAATTATACTAAACACGACTTTTATGTATCACTTTCGAATGCCGTTTATAAATAAATTATTTAATTATAATTTATATTGTATTTTTTACTACCATTAAAAAATGTTAAGCACATTTACATAAAATAAAACTAAGCATATTTACAATATATTGACGATTTGAAATATTATATTAACAAAGAAATTTATCGATTAAAATCTTATATTATTGAAAATAAACAGTAAACTTCTTCAAAAACAATAACATTTACGTTATTTTATTTTCATTTTTTAATGTTTTAATTTATATGAGTACATTGATTCCGTTACACAAGCAAGTAAGAAAAAATATCTAGATAAAGACTTGTATATTTTTTTATAAATTTAAAGACGTAGCCGCTTAATTATTTAAAAAAAAAGAAAAATATATATATATTTATTTATTAAAATTATAAATATATTAATATATAATTATATACATAGATAAAAAAACACTAATAGTGATTGAATAGATAAACAATACGAAGAATTTTGTTTTAAATTTTGTTATGAATATCTGTATTTTTAGATATTTTTTTGATTTGGTAAAATATTTTTTTGTGTTAATAATAAATACAGATTCACCTAGTTTTTATAGTAATAGAGAGCTATACCCAGAATTTTCAATAACATTAAATAACTATAAACATAACTGTCTATCTAACTATATAATTAGACTGTTGTTATTTACATACAAAAATTCTAGAAATCAGTTGCTTAATTTTCTTTTTCAAAATTTTTCTATGTTTTTTAACTCAATAATTTTTATTTGGTAATCCTTTTTATAATAGTTTTTTAATTCCTTTATAATTTTTATTAATATAAATTTGAAAAGCAATATTAAATTTTTGAATAACAATTAATATTTGTAGTGTATAAAATAACATCTAGTTTTATTAATATTATTAGCCAACTAGAATATAGATTGATTATTTTTAAGAAAGAATATTTTAATTCCTATTATTACAATTTAAGTTTCTTAAATAAATATATTATTTTTTATTTTATACTTCTAAATTAGTATTGTATATATATATTATAATAAAATATTAAGAATTTTTCATTTTTACAACTTTTCGATTAATTACTAGGAATTTATTGTATGATGAATATTATTATTTTATAACTATTATTATATTCGTTTACAATAAAATTTATATTGAAATAGCCATGTAATTTGAAGTCGAGTTTATAAGTTTGGAGTGGTCGACAAAAAGAAAGCTCCTGTAAAATCTATATTCAAAACTATGAATATGTAAAATTGTAATACCACAATATCATTTGTAATTTAATATTATATGAAATCAAGATTAGTATTTTTCATTAAGTATTATTTTTACAAATGGAGTTCAAACAAACACACACAGTTTTTAGGTTGGTAAAAGTTTAAATTTGCAATTATAAATAAATATTAATCTAAAGAATTAGCAGATCTTAATATAGATTAGTTTTCATATAATATTTAAATACTTAACGTACAATAATGAAATGCATTATTCGATAAATATATTTTATATTTTCATCCTGTTTTATAGAAAAAATTTATCTTA
Source organism: Ceratosolen corneri (assembly GCA_030522565.1). Classification (NCBI taxonomy): domain Eukaryota; kingdom Metazoa; phylum Arthropoda; class Insecta; order Hymenoptera; family Agaonidae; genus Ceratosolen; species Ceratosolen corneri. The sequence continues at coordinate 172,994 of JAPYYT010000208.1, forward strand.
ACGAGTATATTTAACTTTTAATAATAATTTAATATTTTAAAAGCTTATTTTTTAGCCGGATAAAATAGTAGAAGAAAAATTGTCACATAATTAATAGGTAAATAGCCATAAAATATACAATAATATTCACTATGTAACTTATAAATTTATTGTAAAGTATTTTAAAAAGACAAAGTAGACTAGTGTACGTTTAATTACCGATTCAGTTCAAGTAAGTGTTATTAGAAAAAGCATTTATATATATTATATATATTATATATTTATCTATATATTTATATTTATATTTATTATTTTATATTCATTTATTTTATTTACTATATTATATATATATATATATATATATATATATATATATTTATATTTATTATATATTTATATGAGACCACTCATTATTTTACATATAACACAATGTTTTATTTTATAGAATTTAAATCATATTTTTCTAATATATTTATTCTCTCATTTTATGATTATTATTAATCATTTTTTAGAGATAAAATTTCTTGCCGGCATTTTTTTGTATTATCGTATAATTATATAGTGAAGCTGCAAAGTTTTATAAGTAATAAATATTATAACATCGGCCTTTAAAAATCATATTAGTTGAAATCGAAGAAACTGCTTAAAAAAAAATATTTTTATGAAAAAATATAAATTTTCAAGATTTGTTTCAACTTCATAAAATATATTCAAAAATAAATTTTACAACTATACAGTCTCTTCAAAAAGTATGTGATATCGTTTTAGAATGATAATTTTTAAACTAAATTATTTAATTGCGGGAATATTATAAGTGTATTATACATTTGAATAAACATCTACTCGATCTATAGTTATGATATCAGCATTTGATTACTTTGCTTTAATATATAAGAAAATATCTTTACAATTTTATGATATTCAAATACAATAAATTATGAAATATCTAGATTCAGAGAATTAATTTTAAAATTTTCAAGAACTTCTTAATACCAATGCTATATAATAATGCTATACAAAAAATGCTATATAATAATGCTATACAAAAATGATATATAATATAGAGCATATAATACAGAAAATGCTGTTTAACACTCTTAAAACTTGTGGTTGATCTTAATTAGTCACAAATATACATTGTAAAAACGTTAAAAGAACCATTTAAAATTATTGTAACGAAATTTTAGTATATATCATAATTATTTTACAATATTAATTTGTATTATATAATCGTATAATTATAACATTGTAATATTCAGAGCATACTTATATATATATATATATATATATATACCGTGTATATTATTCAAAATTGTTGCAGAATTGTAAAATATTTGAAATAAATACTTATGATACGCGTTTCTTTTTTTTCGATTTCCCACTTATTGTATGTAATTATAATTAGGTTATAAAACTAATTTTTAATTGACGTTTTCAGAACATTGTAAGATATTATTTTTATTTATCTAATTTTTACCTAACCTAACAACTAATAAATTATTATAAAATCTTATAAGGTAATTCTATAACATCATTGAGCAATACATATTTACATTGTTCAATGTATTGGAAATTCATTACAAAAAATTGACATAAATACCATTAATATTTAAAATTATGTCGATATATTTTTCAATTATATTTAAGTTTTTAAGATAAAAATTAATTTTTTTAATTTACAATATTTTTATTATCAGTATAAGAAAATTAAAAAATTATCTGTAAATTTTTTATAACAGCAAATATTGGTTTATGTAATTCTTAGAAATTTTACAAATATATTCATTTGATTAAAAAATTATATATTTTTAACATTACTGTCAAACAACGTTTAATAGAAAATTAATAAATGACTTGAAGTATTTTAATTTATCGCAATTATTAATATTCAGGTTTTGTTTCAAGCATAAATTTGATTGCATAAATAAGTTCAATTTCAATATTATTACAATAGCTTAATAATTTTCGTTATTTGCATTATTTTTTCTCAAAATATGAAAAATTGTATAAATTTGTTTTTTAATTGTATAACATGCTTAATTTGAGTTAAAAATAATTTTAAACTTAACGCCAAGAATAATAATGCGTGTCATCTGTACTACGTACGTTTTAGCACAACTATCGGAAAAAGGACAATTATATTGGACGTTCAGAATATGACCAAAATATAATGTAATAAAAGTATAAAAAACAATTTTAGCATTATAAATATGGAAAAAAAAATTATTATAATAAAGACGGAAATAATTAAAAAATTTATTTGAATTTCATTAGCTGATTAATTTATTATTTTAATCTCTTTAAGCTATGCCACTGTACAAGGATATTTGTATTATTTTTGGAAACGCATTTTATTATTATTTTTACTACTAGCACTACTAATACAACTACTTTTATTATTATTGATAGTTTTTATTATCATAACATTAACGTATTATATTGTTGTGCAGTAGCAGTAGTAGTATTAGTATTAGCAGTAGTAGCAGTAGTAGTAGTAGTAGTAGTAGTAGTAGTAGTAGTAGTAGTACTATTAGCAGTAGTAGTATTAGTATTAGCAGTAGTAGTATTAGTATTAGCAGTAGTAGTAGTAGCAGTAGTAGTAGTAGTAGTTATTATTGCCATTATGTTATTATTATTACTGGAAGTAATAACAGGATTAAAAGTAATAGTAGTTGTACAATTGTAAAATTATTATTATTATATTATAAATAAAATAAAAAAAACTGATAGATTGTAGAGGAAAGGTAGTTTATAAAGTACATTATCGTAGGGCTCGCTAATATGTTGCTCAAAGTAGATCGATAAAATAATTGAAAATCAACAAAACGAGACACGGAGTGTATAATATAGTAATATCCAAGGCGGCTTTGAATGATAGAGAGATTTGGATTGAAGTTAAAAAGCTTGAAAAGTGCATTGCAGTACAGTGTGTAGTGTCGCAGTTGAGTTGCGTGGTGCTCACAACGAAGCGTCGGGTTTCTTCGGAAAGGATCGTTGGCATTCGTCGGCTCACTGATCGGAAGTGACGCGCATCGCTTTCGTTATTTTTACAGTTTCGCTCGCTCTCTGTCCCTCTCTTGCCCTCCCCCTCGCGATCGCTTACTCGCTCTCTCTC